>CAVMGG010000512.1:0-50658 GCA_963680895.1 Fragum sueziense
CCACAAGCCTTTTCAATTAAACACGTTGAAACCAGGTCTTGTTTGAGAAAGGGTTTGCCCTTTCCCGAAAAAGACCATAATGGAAACGGGTGATCTAAAAAAAGAAGAAAAAAAGCAGAAACTTAATATTACCATCAGTTTTCTCCTTTCATCTCAATATTTTCTTTCTGTGTACAAATGCCATCTTTATCAACAACAGTCTCTGGTTTTGCAGCGTTTTCAAATTGGAGCAGTCGAAGGGCTGACTAATAACCAGAAAACAAAGTTTCAATCTTGTCTAAATTCTAGATGTTGCAGACGACATTTTCAAGTAAATCATTTAATGATATGTAACTTTTTTTTTCTTTTTGGAGAAAAAAATGCGAGAAATTAAGAAGTTATGTGCCACAAGCAATTTCTTCATTGTCCACAATGTTTTCAAAAAGCTTTATCATGTCGGGTGTCAAAGGCGTCAATATGTGGGAATGGGTTAGTGTGACACACTTACAGTAGACAATAACACATATAACACCTCTTCTTATCAGTCTGTTATCTTATCCACCAATTTACACCTTAACAAACGACCGCAATTTAGACTCCCATTTTAGAAGATGCTTGCAGGCGACAAAATTTGTGATGATAAAGGTAAGATTTGTTTAAAATAATGCAAGAAAATACTCAAACAAAAGGAGAAAACTGTTAGTATCGAAATATCTTCCCAGCCTTCTCTATTGGAAAGGTCATGTTCGGGAAATGATTAAATAGTTTAAATGGCCCATTGATGAGTTAGTTTTTACATAAAAAAACCACCCATTTCTCGAAATATTTATTAACTATTTGTCAAATTGCGTCATAATAATTTTTCATTTTTCTCTCGACCATTTTTTTTACATTTTGTATCAGACAATAGTAAGAAATGGAACATAACATTTTTCATTGTTTTTCATGTATAACAGAATTTCAAACAACATTAATTTCTCCTGCTGTTGTAAGTTTGAAGGAATTTAATAGTTAAACGAATTTATGTTCGAATAAAAGAAAATAAATAAAAAGGAAAAGAAGAAGACAGAATAAAAATCGTTTGCAAGGGTTCCATCCAAGCTTTAGGGTAGTTCACTGTTGAGCTTTAAAACAATCATTTTGTGTCGATATAAACCAAACAAAAGTCGTGCTTGTTCCTTAAAAACTTTTTTGTAATTGTTACAGAAAAAAATATATGCAGTTTGGGAATGGTTAATCTATCCGCATTGGATTTGCCATGGCTCACATAAAAACCATTGTCCCCCAATTGCATTCTTAAAAATCTATTCATCCGTGCAAAACCAAATTTTACCTGACAATGAATATGTGATTTTGACAACCAAAACTAAAGAAGCACATTGGAAACATTCTTGGAAAATAATGAGAAAATGCTAGAATTTGCAGAAATTTAATTATCTCTCAATATTTCAAACGTAATTCATTCCATTATAGTATCGAGCCTCGTTTTAAAACGACAGGCTTTAAATAGGTTATCCGTCTAAAAATAGATCAATCGGTTTATCGGCTTATCATTGGAAAATACCGTGCTTGTCCCCAGGCGTCAATATCAACACGATCAAAAACGGATGCCGCGATATCTAACGGGTATTGATTTTTAGCTCACCTGAGCACAAAGTGCTCAAGGTGAGGTATTGTGATCGGTCGTTGTCCGTCGTCCGTCCGTCCGTCCGTCCGTCCGTCCGTCCGGCCGTCCGTCCACAATTTCTTTAAAGATCTTCTCCTCCCAAACCAGTGGACCAATCTTCTTGAAATTTGGCAGGAATGATCCTTGGGTGAAGGGCTTTCAAAGTTGTTAAAAGAATTTGATTCCATCAAAGACTCTGGCTGCCGCGGCATGAGAAAAGGGGAAAATAGCCAACTCTTTTAAAAATCTTCTTCTGCCTAACCAGTTGGCCAATTTTCTTGAAACTTCACATGAATGATCTTTGAGTGAAGGGCTTTCAAAGTTGTTAAAAGAATTAAATTCCATCAAAGACTTTGGCTGCCGCGGCATGAGAAAAGCAGAAAATAGCCAAATCTTTTAAAAATCTTCTTCTGCCTAACCAGTTGGCCAATATTCTTGAAACTTCACAGGAATGATACTTGAGTGAAGGGCTTGCAAAGTTGTTAAAAGATTTTGATTCCATTAAAGATTTGGGCTGCCGCGGCATAAGAAAAGGGGAAAATAGCCAAATCTTTTAAAAAATCTTCTTCTGCCCAACTAGTAGGCCAATATTCTTGTAACTTAAGATGAATGATCCTTGGCTGAAGGGATTTCAAAGTTGTTAAAAGAATTTGATTCCATCAAAGGCTTTGGCTGCCGTGGCATGAGAAAGGGGCAAATAGCCAAATCTTGTTAAAATCTTCTGCCTTCAACTAGTTGGCCAATATTCTTGAAACTTCCCATGAATGATCCTTGGGTGAAGGGCTTTCAAAGTTTTTGAGAGACTTTGATTCCATCAAAGCCTTTGACTGCTGCGGCATGAGAAAAGGGAAAATAGCCAAATCTTTTAAAAATCTTCTGGCTTACTACATGTAGTTGGCCAATATTCTTAAAACTTCACATGAATGATCTTTGGGTGAAAGGCTTTCAAAGTTGTTATAAGAATTTGATTAATATCAAAGCTCTTAGTGCAGGGGCATCAGAAAAAGGGCAAAAGAGCAAATACTTTTGAAAAGGCTGAATTTTGTTTCATTCTTTTGAAAAACTAAGGAAAAGGGGCTTTATTGCAAAATTCTTAATTTGCTGCTATACAGGTCAAAATGTTTATTTCAACAAGGCAAAAAATTTCAGGTGAGCGATCTAGTTTTTTTTTTAAATTGTTTCTTTTTTCAATCAAACAGTAGACGGCGCAAACCGGCAGCATAGACGGCGATATCGCCGGCCGCCGGCTGATTTTGAGAACGCTGTTTAAATGAAATGAAATATTCTTAATTTTAACAATGTTTATATGCATCCACTCAAATAACAACAATACAATGAAGAATTCACAGCAAATAAGTCATTTACTCCAATCCCAAGTTTGGATATGAACGCTTAACTGTGGCCCATTGTTTTGGAAAATGACCCCTCAAAATCCTGTGTGGTGGGCCCTGTGACCCACAGGTCTCTGAAACAATCTGAAGCTCTGTCTGCTTTTTAGCTCCACTGGCCTTTCAGGCCAGCGGGCTATTGTCATGGCGGTGTGTCCGTCGTGCGTCCGTCCGTCCGTGCGTCCGTAAACTTTTTCTTTAAAAATCTTCTCCTCAGAAACTACAAGATGGATTTCAACCAAACTTCACAGGAATAGAATAGAATAGAATATGTTTATTTTCCAATCAAGGGTCATTTACATGACATGATAATCACAGCATAAAAAACATAACAACAACTGTTTAGGAATGATCTATCTGTATCTGTATGGTTACGTCGCAGATTCCACTTCTGGATTTAACGCGACGGGGGGAGTGCGCGGTTAGAATTTGTCGATTAGGGTGTCAAGGGCTGATTTGAATGCCCCCACTGACTTTGCACACACCGCTTCCTCTGGCAGTTGGTTCCACTCTGTGATTGTTCTTGCAAAGAATGAGTGTTTGTGTTGAATTGTCTTTGCATATATTGGTTCAAAGCACTTTGTATTGTTTTTGATCTGGTTTCTTATTATGTTAACAGATTCACAGTCTTTGAACTCTCTAGCTCTTACAGTTCTTCTCGGTCTTGATTTGTTTAGAAATTGTTCAGGTGGCAGCCCTGGGACCAACCCCTCAACCACCTTATACAGCATTATCAGTCTGAGGCTCTTTCTTCTTGTTTGGAGTGGTTGTAGTTCAAGATCTTTCAGGGTGTCTTTGATGAATCCTTCTTTTTGTGTTCGATAGTCTTGTTTGATAAATCTGGCAGCTTTTCGTTGGATTCGTTCTAGTCTGTCTACATCTTTTTGGAGGTATGGGTCCCATATGACCGAGCCGTAGTCCATCAGAGATCTCACCATGGAGACATAGGCGGTTTTCCTGCAGTTTTCGTTACAGTGTTTCAAATTTCTTCTCAAGAAGCCAAGTGTAGAGTTTGCCTTTTTTACTACTTTGTTAATGTGTGTTGTCCATTTCAAGTCAGATGAGATTTGGAGGCCTAGATATGGGTTATCGTTCACTTCTTCTAGGATATGGTTATCCAGTGTATAGAATTTAGATGTTTGTTTCTTTATGCTCATTATGTAGCACTTTTTAGCATTGAACCTCATGCCCCAGTTTTTAGCCCATGTTTCTAGATTTTCAAGGTCTTTTTGGAGTTCAAGCTGGTCTTTAAAAGAGTTGATGGTGCGGTAGAGAAGACAGTCGTCGGCAAATAATCTCACTTTGGATGTTACTGCTTCTGGTAGGTCGTTTATGTGGCATAAAAATAATAGCGGGCCAAGTACAGTTCCTTGTGGTACTCCAGAGTCCACCGGTACCGAATCTGAGTGTTCTCCTTCTACTGTAGTTCTCATGGTCCTTGTTGTCAAAAATGCTGTAAGCCATTTTAGGATGTTTCCGTTTATGCCGTAGTGTTTCAGTTTATGTAGAAGTTTTCTGTGGGGGACTGTGTCAAAAGCTTTAGAGAAGTCTAGTATGGCAATGTCTACTTGTTTTGAGCTTTCATATTGTTGTAGGAAGTCATTCATTGTTGTTATCAGTTGGGTTTCGCATGAGTATCCTGAGCGGAATCCATGATTGAGTGTAGTTAATATTCTGTTTGATTCTAGGTGTTTAAGCATATGTCGACAAATGATGTGTTCTAGTAGTTTGCATGGTACAGAGGTGAGTGATACTGGGCGGTAATTTTCTGCAAGGTGTTTGTCCCCTTTCTTGAATATGCATGAGATGTTAGCATTCCTCCAGTCTTTTGGCAGTTCTCCAGTGTCAAGCGAGAGTTGGAATAATTCTGTGAAACATGGTGCTAGTTCATGGGCACATTCTTTAAGAATTCTATTTGGTATGTTGTCAGGTCCTGAAGCTTTGTTTGGATTTATCTTTTTGAGTAGATTTTCCACACCTTCCTGGTTTATTCTAATTTCTTTGATGTTGGTTTTGCTTTTTGATTTTCTGCTCATAGATGGTAGAGTGTCGTCTGTGTCTTGGGTAAATACTGATTGGAACTGTTTGTTGAGTATCTCTGCTTTTTCTTTGCTATCAGTTGTTATTTTGTTTCCGTTTTTGAGTGGTGCGATGCCGAATGATTCTTGTTTTTTGGATTTGATATATTTCCAAAAGGGTTTGGAGTTGTTTTGCTTCAGTCCTTCAGTAATATTGTTGTTGATGTAGTCCCATTCCGCCCTTCTGAAGTGCCTTTTGCATTCTTTTTGGAAGTGTCTATAGTTATTCCACTTGTTTGTCTTTTTGGCCTGTCGGTATAACCTGCTCTTTTTTCTGATCATTTTGCGTTCTTTATGCGAGATCCATGGAACTGAGTGTTTTGACTTTATTTGTTTTGACGGAATGTATTTGTTCATATTTTCATGCAACGATTCTTTGAAATACTCCCAGGTGGTTTGGATGGAGTTTTGATTTTGGATCATTGATTTGACGTTTTCTGTGATGGTGGTAATTGCTTGTCTTAGTGAGTTCCAGTTTGCTTTAGAATAGATGAAGCATGTCCTTGGCTTTGCGGTTTGGTATTGCGGCTTTATCTACATATCTGTGATGACGATGCTGTGGTCCGATATACCAGGTACGCTGACTGAGGATTTGATTAATGATGGGTTTGTTGTAAAGACTAAATCTAAAAGATTTTCACCTCTTGTTGGTTCTTCTTGGATTTGGGTAAGTCCTGCATTGCTGGTTACATTGATTAGTTGTTGCTTAATTTCTGAGTCAATGTTGGATGTAGTTCGAAGTTGGTCCCAGTCTATGTCTGGACAGTTGAAATCTCCGGCAACTATGATGTTTTTTTGACCGTTGAGTTTTTCTAGCGATTTTTCTAATTCTTGTATGTCTTTTTTGTTTCTTTTTGGCATGTAGAAGGAAGAAATGAACATGTCTTTACTGTTTTTAGTTTTGATCTTTATCCATTCTATTTCGCAATCAGTTACTAAATTAGGTTGTTCTTCTGAGATGATGCTGTTCTCCACAAGTATGAAGACTCCACCTCCAAGGGTTCCTCGGTCGTTTCTATATGGTGTATAGTTTGGTGGGAATACTTCACATGATTTTATTGCGTCGCTTGTTGGGTTTTTTCCAGGTTTTACACCTTTTAGCCATGATTCTGTGCCACAGATGATGTCGGGTTTTAGATAGTCAATTGAGGCTGTTAGTTCCTGGTGTTTGTCTTTGATGCTTCTGCAATTTACCGTCATGATTCTAAGGTTTTGTTTTTTAGCTCACCTGAGCACGATAGTGCTCATGGTGAGGTATTGTGATACCGCTGTGTCCGGCGTCCGTCGTGCGTCGTCCGTCGTCCGTCGTCCGTCAACCTTTGGCATGTGTGCACTCTAGAGGCCACATTTTTTGCCCAATCAACCTGAAATTTGCTCAGAATGATTGTCTTGATGAAATTTCGGACAAGTTTGAAATTGGGTCATCTGGGGTCAAAAACTAGGTCACGGGGTCAAATCTTAGAAAAACCTTGTGTGCACTCTAGAGGCCACATTTTTTGCCCAATCAATCTGAAATTTGCTCAGAATGATTGTCTTGATAAGATCTCGAACAAGTTTGAAATTGGGTCATCTGGGGTCAAAAACTAGGTCACGGGGTCAAATCTTAGAAAAACCTTGTGTGCACTCTAGAGGCCACATTTTTTGCCCAATCAACCTGAAATTTGCTCAGAATGATTGTCTTGATAAAATCTTGGACAAGTTCGAAATTGGGTCATCTGGGGTCAAAACCTAGGTCACGGGGTCAAATCTTAGAAAAACCTTGAGTGCACTCTAGAGGCCACATTTTTTTACCAATCAACCTGAAATTTGCTCAGAATGATTGTCTTGATGAAATCTCGGACAACTTTGAAATTGGGTCATCTGGGGTCAAAACCTAGGTCACGGGGTCAAATCTTAGAAAAACCTTGTGTGCACTCTAGAGGCCACATTTTTTGCCCAATCAACCTGAAAATTCATCAGAATAATGGTCTTGATAAAATCTCAGACAAGTTCGAAATTTGGTTATCTGGGGTCAAAAACTAGGTCACGGGGTCAAATCTTAGAAAAACCTTGTGTGCACTCTAGAGGCCACATTTTTTGCCCAATCAACCTGGAATTTGCTCAGAATGATTGTTTTGTTGAAATCTCGGACAACTTTGAAATTGGGTCATCTGGGGTCAAAAACTAGGTCACAGGGTCAAATCTTAGAAAAACCTTGTGTGCACTCTAGAGGCCACATTTTTTGCCCAATCAACCTGAAAATTGATCAGAATGTTTGTCTTGATCAATTCTCGGACAAGATCGAAATTGGGTCATCTGGGGTCATAAACTAGGTCATGAGGTAAAATCTTTGTAAAACCTTGTGTGCACTCAAGAGGCCACATTTTTGCCCAATCATTCGGCAATCAACCTGAAAATTGATCAGAATGATTGTCTTGATCAATTCTAGGTCACGAGGTCAAATCTTAGTTAAACCTTGTGTGCACCCTAGAGGTCACATTTTTGTCCAATCAACCTGAAAATTGGTATACAAAAAGTTATATTATATCAGGTGAGCGCTTCAGGGCCAATGGCCCTCTTGTTTATGCGCTATCTTATTGACCAAATTGTATATTGACGACTGAACCCAGGCTAGTTGTTTAGCAATCATTTAGATAAGTTAGTCAGCAACTAATCTGTTCTTTCTACAGCTTATTGATTTCTCCATCCATTTTCAAAATCATTGAAATTCAAATATATGCAAAACTGCTTTGTCAGGGTTGAAACAGCTTGGCTATTAGTTTGTGAATTGGTACTTTTTATAATTGTTGATTTTAGTAGCCAACATTTATTAGCTATCGATGAAATGGTCGACTTCTTCAGGAACTTTGGAATGAAATGCAGACCTATTTTGTTTCTTTAAATGCAGATTTTTTGCCAGTAGAATATTCTTTTTAACATTAGTATCTCTATAATATCTTTAATGAATTCCTTGATGGTTCCTTACAGTGAATATAAGCCATATTGCTGACTCAGAGAGTAACAGTTGTAACTGCCTAATCTTTGCAGTTAAAACAGTTTACTGTTTCATCCTGAGCCAGCAGAATGAGCTCCAAGTTTAGGAAAATGTTTCAAGGATAGAACAAAGCCACAGCTTTAACAATGTCTTTGGTTTTCTTAAAAGTCAACAAAAACTTACAAACACATATTTATCAATAAACAATCACTCTTTTTCTGTCATTAAATGATTTATATGTATTTATCTCTAATATTATGTATACAAGCAAAACTTCAAATGTGCAATGTATGAAATAATGAAAATAAACTCATTCTTTCACATTTTGCACAACTATCGCATATTTTTGGAAGCTCTGAAAAACAAAGGAAACTAGCACAACCTAAACTATGACAGGTTCTAGAATATATTGTAGGTTCAAGAACTCTAGTTCTATAACTTAAATTTGTAAGTTCTAGAACCTTGTTGGTTCTTGAACCAAGTTCTAGAACTTTGTCAGTTCTTGAACCAAGTTCTAGAACTTTAAAGGTACTATAAGGTTCTAGAACTTATGTTCAAGAACTTTAAGGTTCTAGAACTTAAGTTCTTGAACTTTATTCAGGTTCTAGTTCTAGAAGTTCTAGAACAGTTCTAGAAGTTCAAGAACAGTTCTAGAACTAGAAATGCGTTCTTGAACTTTTTGCGCAGGGGGAAGTCTATTTATCCAGAGAAAAACAGTGTATGAGATTTGGACCAGCTGGAGGACAGACTGTGTTACGACCGATACATTATATTTCAAACATTTCTCATACTTATTTGGCTAATTCTAGCATTTATACAGCAAAGTAAGGAAGTTAATTCAATTCCAATGAATATGAAAACAAAATACGGGTCAAGGTACGATCTTTTTGTGACTTTTATTCCTCCGAAATTTAGCACTGTGATCATGTCCCATTTTCATTGTCAAAAGATGGCATTATTTTTTTTATTTTTTTTTTTCAAACTTATCGTATTTTCATACCCATAATTTTATCTTATGTATATCTTTGATTATAACTTAAATGATATATACTTCAATTTTTCAGAAAGGACTTACTTACTTTCTTTTTTAAGCATTTTAAAATGAGAACCCCAATTATGGCACTTTACCAAAGAAAGACCCATTTACAGATCTTATTTTTATGCATTCCACTTTTTAATGCCTTCATGTAAACATGATTTTTACACTTTCATCATTTTTGTACCCTAAATAGAAAACATTGAGGCACAAGAAAAATAGTAAGTTCTAAATAGTGATAAGATAATGCATGATTCTAATAGGTCAATAACCACTATATACGGAATCCTGTTACCGCCATCCACTTTTCTAAGAAAATTGAGTTTGTGAAAAGTCGAAAAGTCGAAATTAAGGCGACTAACTTCTACTTTTCTATCAAAATTTGACCTTGAAATGTAGAAAACTTGAAGTTTTAATTGTCTGTGACAATTGTCAGAAGTTAGTGTGACTAACTTCAACTTTTCGACTTTTCACAAACTCAATTTTGGTAGAAAAGTGGAAGTTAGTCGCACTAACTTCCACTTTTCTACCAAAATTGAGTTTGTGAAAAGTCGAAAAGTTGACGTTTTGTTTGTGACAATTGTCAGAAGTTAGTGACAATTGTCAGAAATTAGTGTGACTAGCTTCAACTTTTCGACTTTTCACAAACTCAATTTTGGTAGAAAAGTGGAAGTTAGTGCGACTAACTTCCACTTTTCTACCAAAATTGAGTTTGTGAAAAGTCGAAAAGTTGAAGTTTTGTTTGTGACAATTGTCAGAAGTTAGTGACAATTGTCAGAAATTAGTGTGACTAACTTCAACTTTTAGACTTTTCACAAACTCAATTTTGGTAGAAAAGTGGAAGTTAGTGCGACTAACTTCCACTTTTCGACTTTTCACAAACTCAATTTTGTGAAAAGTCGAAAAGTTGACAATTGTCACACTAATTTCGCAGTAGGATTTAATTGACGACCGTAGGACTAATTTTCCGCGGGAATATTAATCGCCTTTTTTAATTCTCCAATGTGACGTCATTATCCGGGCACCTAATAAACGCCTTTATTTAGGAGAGTATTCAAATTACCTCCCTTGTGATGACGTCACTCATCAGAGGATGAACCGAAAGTAAGGAGTGACAGACAACAACGTTTTGAACAAAAGACAAAGGTATTTATAAAGAATTGTAAACGTGATCGATCTTTATATATTTTAGTATTCGAATAGAGGTTGTTGCTATTTGTTCCGTGCTTCATATGTTTATTTTTTAAAACTTAACTTCGGTTTGTCATGTGTTTTCGCGATCTTTCTGCTTGCGGATTTTCTTGTATTTAACGCATAACCAGTCGTTTAAATTTTAAACTGGCCCAAATTCAAAGATGTTGCAGGCGACAATTTCAAGTAAATCAAATTTTACATTTCATGGCCTTTTGGGGTAGAAAACATTGTGGGAAATGAGAAAATTGCTTGTCACAAGCAAGTTCTTCATTTTTAGCTCCACTGGCCTTTCAGGCCAGCGAGCTATTGTCATGGCGCTGTGTCCGTCGTGCGTGCGTGCGTGCGTGCGTGCGTGCGTGCGTCCGGTCGTCAACTTTTTTCTTTAAAAATCTTCTTCTCAGAAAGTACTGGATGGATTTCAACCAAACTTCACAGGAATGATCCTAAGGTGACCCTCTTTCAGATTCCTTCAAATAATTTTGATTGAACTAGAAAGTTTGGAGTTATCTGCCCTTGCATGTCAAAAATGACATTTTCACCCTAACAACTTTGACTATTGACAAATGATGACAAAACTTGTGCAGAATGTTGGTGACTGTTAGATCTTGATAGTGTGTATATTTCAGCTTGATCCAAATTTTACTTCCTGAGTTATGTGCTCATTTATATGGATAATGATATGAAGCTAATGCTAAAAAATGAGTAAAGTGTGAAATGGGTGAAAAGGTTAAAGGTTAGTGAGGGTCACTCTTGGTTAGTGAGGCCGGGTCACTAGTTAGTGGTGTACTTGGAAGGGAGAGAGTGTCTCTAAAGGTTGTTGGTCACAGTGCAGGCAATATTTGTTTTGTTTGAAGATATTTGTGTCAATATTAAGCAAATGTGATATAAGTTGAAATAGCTATAGATGAAATAAAAACACACATTGGACATGAACACATCTTTGTGAAAAGTTTTTGATTGTTCATTGAAAGATTTTATGGATGATTAAGCTGTGTTGTTGTAAGTTGATAGATTCTATACTTTTCTTCTTTGCATGCACAGTGTGGTTTCTTCACAGACATACTTTTAACTCTTTCCCAAAGACCTAGTTTTGATGCCCCCTTTAGAAAACACTTTGAAAAATTTGAGTCAAAAGAAGAAATTGCTGATAATCAGCATTTTCTCCCTTTTACTCAATGTTTTCTCATCTACTTTGTACAATTTACTTAACCCTTTCCCAAACAGAGAAATTTTATGATGGGTCAGTTTGAAAGCTGTTGCAAAAGACAAAAGGTACGTTGCTAAAAAAATGAATTGTGTACAAAATAGCTAAAAAAATGAGGCAAAAAGAAGAAGTGCTGATTATCAGCACTTTCTCCTTTTACCTTAATGTTTTCCAAAACCTAATCTTTTTAAGAACGTCAAAAACAGGTCTTGTTTGGGAAAGGGTTAAGCCACACAATTTTTTTGAAGGTGGTACACAATAAGAAAGCTGCTGCACTTGTTGATACAGATAAAACTTATGTATCAAAAAGCACAGAAATTTTTTAGGCAAAAAAAGGTATTCGAGAGAGTAGTGCAAAACTATTGTAACTACATTTTTTAAAATTTTATAGGAGAGGGAAAAAACAAAAAACTTTCTCAACAATTTCCTAAATGGCAAAAAATTAGATTCAAAACGCTGCTCCTGAAGACAAATTGAATTTGAAGACTAGATTTGTTTATGATATCATCAAGAAAATATTGAGGTCAAAGGACAAACTGCTGATCATCAGCATTTTCTCCTGTTGCCTCAATGTTCTTTTAAGCCTACTCTATCAGGAACGTCAAAAGCAGGTCTTGTTTGGGAAAGGGTAAAAGTAAGGGAACTTAACCCATTACCTCACAGCACTAGTTAGCCCTTTCCCAAACAAGACCTTTTTGACTCCTAACAAGTTAAAAATCTTTGGAAAACATCGTGGAAATTGAAGAAATTGCTTGTGACAAGCGATTTCTTCATTTCCCACGATGTTTTCTACCCAAAAAGTTGTGAAATTTTTAAATCTAATTACATTGAAATTGTCGTCTGCAACTTCTTTCAAGTTGGACAAGCCTTTTTTTGTTGCGTAATGGGTAAAGTTAAAGAGATTAAATACTCTTTGAATTTTGAATATCTTTTTAATTATACAGATTCAAATCCCAATATTAGAACGCATGATGTATTCCTCCCTAAAGATTCAGAAAATACAAAATTTTAAATTTCTGAAAAATGTGTAGGTACAATAGTTTTGCGCTGATTCCTCTAAATACTGGTTATCAGCATGTTTTGTTTTTTTTTTGTCTCAATGTTTTAGGGACATCAAAAGCTGGCCTTGTTTGGGAAAGAGCTTTATTGTTCAAAATTATAAAGTAAAACTGTTATCAGTAACAAAAAGCTCAATAGATATCAAAATTGGTAAGTTGCATGAAAAATAATAAATAGATCAGCCTCAAAATTATAGATTCAATTAAGTTGGGGCTGTTAACAAAATGACTGATGTCAAAATAAGAGATTCTGAGTGTAATTATGTTGAAAGTATTAAGTGGAAAGGAGAAATTGCTTAACTTTTCCTTCTTTTCTTTCAATGTTTTCATTAAGTGTTTTAATGTTGACGTCAAAACCATTTCAAAAATTTATTTAATTTATTTGATTCATCTATAATGGTCTTCATCTTGTTTGGAATTGGATTTAAGACACACATGAAGTGTAAAAAAGAACTGAACTGATTAAAGGGTTATAGTTGTAAATTCCCTCTACTGGGAATCACACCAAATACCAGTAATTGGGGGGAGAAATCTTACTCTTACATAATGTTATGTAATACAACTACTGCCATCTTCTGCAGGTGTCAGCTGTGGCCTTTAGTTTTGACCAGTGTAATTTTCATGGCCTTCAGAGGAAACATGTTATTCTTTTATTGGATTTAATATTAAAAGAAATTCAGGCCTGTGGAGCGACTCAAGACCTTCAGGTCTTTCTAGTCCACGATGTTTTCCAATCCAAAGCAATTATTTTGAAAGGAGTCAAAAAGAGTCACTGTGTGGTAATGGGTTAAGCCAAAATAAACGGATGGATCTATATTATTTTAATTATAAATTATACACTGTAAAGTTTTTTTCTTGTAGAAATGGACAACATTCTTCTAAATCACGGAAAGTCTTCTTGATCATGGATACAGCGTAATGCAGCAGATGAAGAACCATTTACAGTGACGCCGATTACAAGTACAAAACGAAAAGCAAAGGTTCATATATTGACACTATAATAACTCTAGAATGTACAATTATTGATCAATCAAGACAAAACTTTTGGGGACCATAAGATCTCGGATGCATTTGATCTCTTGAATTTGACAAAATTGCCGTTTTCGGCTGTTTTCACCTTGTTTACACTTTAGAATCTACAATTAATTGATCAACCAAGACAAAACTTGGACACTATACTGCTGATTATAAGACCGTGCATGGGTTTGAATTTGGCTCCAATCAATTGAGAAAGTTGTCAGTCATGTGCGCTTGAATCTGACAAAATTGCTGTTTCGACTGTAACAACCACAAGTAATGAACAATCAAGATAAAATTTGGATATGATGTTGATTACGATAAGATCTTGGATTAATTTGAATTTCAGAAAAATCAGAATAAAATTTGCTCAGTTGGCTGCCCTTCAAATTTCCACAGGCTACCCAAACAAGCAAATGCATGACTACTTTTACATCAATGATTTAACTGAGTCTCGATTTAAAGGGACCCATGCTAGAAAACTCGAGCGAGAGTGAAAACAAAGACACAATTGGCAATTTTGTCAAATTAAATTGCACACAACTCCTAATGTTACATTTCTATCAAGCTTAAAATGACACTAAAGCAAGATCTTAACTTCACCAACATTTTAATAAAGCTTCGACATGATTGATCATTATTTGTGGATGTAAAGAGGGTGAAAACAAAGTGGAAAACAGCTCTTTTGTAAATCTCAAGGGCAAATAACTCTGGATTTAAGATTCTGATCAATCTGACAATTGCAAGCATTTTAAGATCTTAAGGTCAGTAAGATTCTGTTGAAGTTCTGTATGGATTGGTTAAGTTAATACTTATGGTCGTAAGAGCGAAAAAAAAATTAAGCCGAAAATGTTTATTTCGCCAATTTTAAGGGCAAATAACTCACGATGTAAATTTCAGATCAAGCTAAAAATTAAACCCAAGCAAGATATTATGGTCACCAACATTCTGTCCTAGAGATGTCTTGATTGGTCTATATTTGTTGTTGCTAGAGTGAAAACAAAGTCAAAATAAAGCCGAAAATGGTCTCTAGATTGCATACAATTTTTATTGATATTTATATCTTATTTTTAAATTTCAGGTGACCCATGTTGAATTTGTGCCCACTGTTGAGCCAGAGGACAATGGTCCTTTCTACGCGACACAGGTAGAATAATAATAGACTGCACTGAAATTTATACAGAGATACCCCAATCCTTGATAAATAAATCACTGATGTATTCCCAGTACAAGTCACACATGACCTACAAGGCATTGCTAGGAATAAGTCCTTCAGGAATAATCACATTTGCGTCAGATTTGTGGGCCGGTAGCATCAGTGATAAACAAATTACAAAAAATAGTGGTTTGCTCGATATGTGTGAAAAGGGTGATGCCATCATGGGTGATAAAGGCTTTTTGATTGCGGACTTGACGACAGCAAAGGGTATACACCTTATCGTTCCTCCATTGAAGATGAGAAGGTTTACACAGCAACAAGTTGAGGAAACGCGCTGGATATCAAATCTCCGTATTGACGTAGAAAGAGCTGTGGAACGTGTTAAGAACTTCAGAATTCTTCAGGGTGTCATACCAATTTCATTAGCACCACAAGCAAATAAGTATTGGAAGATATATATTGCCCTTTCAAATTTGCATCCACCATTAGTCAATGATGACTGATAAAGTTTGACTGTTAAAAGGCTTGGGAAAACAGAAGCAAAAGGAGAATAATCAGCATTTTTCTCCTTCTGCCTCATTGTTTTCTGTGCTAAATTGTTCACAAATTTAATATTAACCCATGAATAGACGAGGGTGGTCCAAAATGAAAGATATTGCAAAGAACAATTCAAGAGTGTATGAAGATATATAATTTTTGGTCTTTTTACGTATAAAACATTGTGGGCAATGATGGAATTGCTTGTCACAAGCAATTTCTGCATTTTCTTCCATTGATTTTTCAATGTTTTCATCTTGTTGGGTGTCAAAAAGTGTCTTTTTGAAATTGTTGTCTGCCCTATGCAGCGGCTTTCAAATTGGATCACCATAAAATTTTGCTGTTTGAGAAATGGTTAAGCCGCAGCCCATCTATGTTGTACTTTGGTAGAGTTAACTGTTTGAAAGTTTCCCAAACTTTTCAATAAATAAAAACTGATGCTGATAAAGCAGTGCACAGAAAATATTAAGGCAAAAAGAACAAACATTGTTTATCAAATTTTCTTCCTTTTGCCATAATATTTTTATGGTAAGTTCAATCAGTAAGTTCCATTAGGGAGAAAATGCTGATTATTAGCATTGTCCTCTTTTTGTCTCAATGTTTTCTCAAGTATTTTCAATAAAGGGCGCAAAACAAGGTCTTTCTTAGCCAAAGGTTAAGTTGATAAAGTCAGCCATGTATTATATCTTTCACAAATGGCTACAGTTCGGACTGTTCACAAGTGAAAGCTACTGCAGATGACAAGCTTGAAGGTTAATGTTGACAGACAGGAAAAGATTTTGTGAACAATGTAGATCTAGCAAAGAAAATATACCAAAAGGAGAAAATGCTGACTATTTGCATTTTCTCCTTTTGTCTTCATGTTTTCTATTCATTTTGTTTTGGAGACATCAAAACCATGTCTTGTTTGGGAAAGACTTAACCCGTTACCCGTGGCAAAATTGTACATTTTCTCAATTCAATGGAGTTTAAGATAACAATTTCAATAATTCTTTAGGTCTATTTTGTGTTGTGTAGAAAACATTATGGGAAATGAAGAAACTGCTTTTCATACGCTATTTCTTTATTTTCCATTGTTTTTGAACGCCTTTATCACGGTGTGGTAATGGGTTAAAACTTTTAAGACCAAGGAAAGGAAAAAACCCAATATCATTTCAAATAATTTCATTTTTCATTCTATTGCATAATAAACTTGAAATAAAATAAAAGAAATTGCTAAATCATCATTGCTATCATTAGTTTTTATCCCTTGATGTGTGTTTCATCATGAAGTCTAAAATTTTGAAATAAGGCCAAAACACAGTCATCATGTTCTATGGTTACTCCACAGATACTCATATAAACTTCAGACAGCTATTGAAAACATTGTTAGAAACAAGAGCCGTCAGAGACGGACAATGCTCCCCGAATAAGTATTGTCACAATAAATATATGCTATGCAGAGCTAACATAAAGCTAACAAATGTTAAGCCCCCTTTTTCCATGACATATTTTGTATACGCAAATTTTAAATAGTTTATTGTCAAGGGCATCTGATTTCCTACTCAAATATGAAATTTCATCAAATTCTGACCATTAGACTAGGAGAAATTAGAGAAAAACTGTATTTATCCTTAAGTCCCCTTTTCCCATGACGAGGCCTCAAATCCAAAAACCGGGAAAAGTACATCGGCATTTTGTCATAGGGAGTTCACATGCTAAGTTTCATTTGATTTGGCCCAAGGGTTATGGAGAAATCACTTCGGACGGACGGACGGTCGGACGGACGGAATGACAGGACGGACGGACAGACAAAGCGGCGACTATATGCTCTCCCTTCGGGGAGCATAAAAAAGAAATTGAAGAAACAAGCAATTTCTGATTTGCTAATGAATGTTTTCTATTCTACTGGACATTATTATCTGTTTTTGTCTCCATTTTCACATCAAATCTTTAACCCATTACCACACGGTGACGCCTTTTGACTCCCTCAAAAGAAAAGGCTTGTGAAAACGATGTGGAAAATAAAGAAATTGCTTGTGACAATCAATTTCTTCATTGCCCACAATGTTTTTACACAAAATATGTAACATTTTATTCACTTAAAATTGTCGCCTGTGTAATCTTTTCAAGTTTAAACATCCCAAAATTGTGTCGTCTGGTAATGGATTAAAAGCCTTCCAATTGGATTAATAGTTTGTTGGTGTTTTCCACCCATTTCGACTGCTATGATCATATTGTGGCAGCTGGAGCACCTAACCATGGATTCTGTTGTTTCTCAAACCAGTAATGCCAGAACATCCTTACTAGCCTCCAGCTGCTTGGCCACTAAGTTTACAATATTAAACCCATTCGTGGGAGACTATTTTGTCCAAAAGGATAATTGTCACCGAGGATTGAACCCGCGACATCTTAAGTAAGAGGCCACAGTGATACCAACTTCTCTATGGTCGCGCCTCTTTGAATAGGAAGTCAAAATTAAGTACATATGGAAGAAATTGTGACAAAAGAAAGAATTGTGTATTACAAACAATTTCTTCTTTTCTCTCAATATCTTCTACTGTTATTCAAATTGAGCAACTAGTGCATCAAAACGTGATACTACATGTTATTCAAAGCCACCATCTCGATGAAAACTGCTTTGATGTCATTCACAGAAAGGCCATGTAAAAGCTTGAGGCAAAAGAAGAAAATGCTGCTGGAAAGTCCGAAATCCACAATTTTAACGAAACCAATCAAATCTAGTTATATATACTTAACAAAAGTTCTAATCGGTCACTTTTAAAATTGCAATATCTCGATTATTAATCAACCAATCAGTGTAAAATTTTACATGTGTTATTTTTTGCCCATATCATTGACTATGCGTATCTTTGAGAGCGCTGAAACATTGAGGGGTGGTTAAGATGTCCATGTACATCATTTTCCCGTTTAGCACGTGAAAAGTTTTCGTGCAACAAAAGCCACGATCCAGTTTATACACATGAGGTCTCTATCGACTGTATAGTCAGAAAAACACATAACATGACCAGAATGACACACGAAGTGCGAGGCAGGGCCGTCGAAATGCTACAACGGGGCCTTCGTTTACGACTGGCAAAATTTAGTTGCAGAAAAAAAGCGGAAGTAGGTGGCAATCGAGGCTTGTTTTCTTTTATGCAGTTTTTATCATTCGTTTCCATCCATTTCAAGTCACCAGAACGTTTACGTAGGCCTATTTTAACCATCAAGGTCTTACACATGGAATTTCAGGCCACCGGAAGTGCTGCAGGTCGCCATCGGAAACGGAGACGACGAGTTACCATACATCGCCAGGACCATTATTTCCATTTGTCATATGAAAGGAACAGATTCCTCCCGGCTTCAATCACTTAAGGTTGACTGCGGGGTCGACATGAAGGCAACATTACACCACAGACTGTGCACAGTAGGCTGTAAAGTGTTGGAATTCGTTGAAAGTAGCCACTCAGGTGTTGTTATCTGTACACGTCATCGAAAGGTCCGTCTAGTTTTGGTGCGACGTTACCTTCTCTTTTCCAGGGCTGCCTTGGCCAACGTCTTGTTAACAATTTTGACTGGTCACAACTTTGCATCAGTTTTCCGACGGACGTCTGCTCTTTTATCGCTGTCACGGTGAGTTTCAGAGTGACGAATTTGGTTGTGATTGACTTTCTTAACATTATCCTTTCCAAGACAAGCTAGTGTGTAGCTGTTATTGAAGCTAAAGGTGACCACACACGTTACTAACATTGCTCTTTTTGATTTGCGAATTTTGAAATCGAGGGTACCTCTTTAAGAACTGTTGTTAGATCTTACTAAAAATTCTTAAAATAATCAAATTGCAACAGTCATGTTGGAAATTGATTTCTTCAACAATGTTCCAGAAAAAATGTTTGGAATCGTTTGTTTATTGATTTTATGGCGCAAAGTATAAGGTGACCGATTAGAACTTTTGCTGAGTTTATGTGGCTTTGCGCTAAATGAGTTGTCACTATCACTGATGCCTGCCGGACGTCACTGTCAAGGACAGAAAATAATGAAGAAAGGAAGAAATTTGCTGATGATCATAATCAGTATATTATTCTTTTCTCACTTGTTTTCCTACACTTTATCCACTAAAATTGTCAAAACCAGAGGCGCGTTCTTTAGAGAGATTTTTTAAGATTTCTTAAGATGTTTTTGATACAGCGTCTTTGAGACCGAGATTATAAGCAAGGTGTCCCGAATGTTCCATACTTCATACACATGACGTCATCATGGCGTCATTTGTATGGAGTATGGAGCATTCGGAACTCTGCAGTTTATGGAGCATTCGGAACAACTGTCAATTCTCTCCCATATAGATTCTACAGAATTCACCGAGGGGTTCCGAAAGAAGTATAGAGCAATAGCGGCTCGCAGTGATCATCTTAAAAAATCTTGATCAAAAGAGCGCTTTATCCAAAAACATCTTAAGAAATCTCAAGATATCTCAAGAAATCTCGCTCTAAAGAACGCGGCTCAGGTCTTAACCCTTTCCCAAACAAGACCTGTTTTTGATGTCCCAATGAGAATAGGAAAACATCAAGACAAAAGAAGAAAATGCTAATAATCAGCATTTTCTCCTTTGTCTCAATATTCTCTGTGCTATTATGTGCAGGAAATTGAAATTTTACTTTAATTATCATAAACACTCATTTTGTCGTCTTTAGCAACTTTCAAATTGGACAACCCTATAATTTTTTCATTTGGGAAAACCACCCATTCCCACACATAGACTCTTTTTTACTCCTCTTATGCTCAAAATAATGCTTTGGAAAACATTGTGGAAAATGACAATATTGCTTGTGACATTTTTGGAAAACATTGTGGAAGATGAAGAAATTCCTTGTAACATGCAATTTCATCATTCCCCACCATGTTTTCTAGGCAACATAATTATGTGATATTCTATTCACTTGAAATTGTCTTCTGCATTTTTTTTAATTCAGTCTAAAATTTGTAGTCTGTTATTGGGATAATATCAAATCAAATCAGAACATCACATAGGTTGGTCAAACAGCCACATACTGATGACATACAAATTAATATCTACATTGGAGCTATACCCCGTTCAATTCTACTAGTGAATAGTTCTGGAATCACATGAGATAAATAGAAATTGTTGATTTTTTGGAGGGCCTTCTCCCAGAATGTTCGTTGAAGAAAATCCTTTGTACCGATGAACCCTTCAGTGTCCAAATATACAAATCGCACCATGATTTTCCTGTAATTGCCATCTGTCCTTGAATTTGATAGTGATAAATATGGGTTTCTTTCAATCTCAAATTTCCATCTACTACATCACAACAAAAATCTGAATTCCTTGCAGCATCCACTGGTGTTTCATTTCTGTACTTATATGGGCACTTTATTTCTAATAACCCATCAGATACTGGACAATGGTCACACATGAGTCGACAAAACCGTCAGGACTAGCACCTATATGAGGGTATTTCGGATTCACTGTCAAGCCACATTCTGTCACAGACAATTTGGGATGCATGTTTCTCATTTACTTGATATTTCTTCTAGCAGCTGGCTCGTGTGTTCTTCCCCATTTAACATCCAAACTACTAGGGTACAGAACTGACCTCACAATGTAGTCTGCCCTAGTATCTTCCCTTTTTTTACAAACTACTCCAAATGTTGAGGAACAGATCCTTCCATTTCTGGGCACTTCCCAATTTTTGTTTTTATGTTGTCCTCTTGTCTTTAGTTCAATAAGGTCGCTCTGTTGCTGAGAACAAGACAGGCTGTTGAAATAGTTATTGAATTGTTCTTTACATTTTTCAGTATACACATCAACCCTATCATGGTACATGAACGGAACACTATGTAATGTCAAATTTTTTTCACCTTTACTTAGAGAATTAATTTTCTCTGCAGCGGTATCTTGGAAGCCAAGCAGCAAAGCTGCATGTGGATTACATTGTTTGAGTTTTTGCTTAAAGCATTCCATATCCAAGCGAGTCACAGGGGGGTCAGAGAGTAGTGAACATTTTGATTTGGGTGGATCTTGCTCCTGACAGTCAAACTTTTGCTTTTTAAATACCAACTGGCTTGTCTTTTTAAGGCTTAATTTTCTGGCTCTGGGCTTATTCCATAGGCATTCTTTCGAGGTAACTGCATCAAGGCCTTCTTTCTTCTTCACCGTTCCATAGGGCGTAAAATACAGCTGCAATGTTGTTACAGGACTCTCCTTCCCTGAAAAATAAAAACATACATTTAACAAATTAACCTTTTACCAAAAATAATGATTTGGGCACTGATTGAAATTCTCTCTAGTCTGTCAAATGCTAGACAAGAGATGTTTGTAAAACATATATGCCCCCTCAAGGGCCTACATTTGATGTGGGTCAAAGTCCAAGGTCAAGTTAACAAAGTCCAAGGCCATGGTCAAATATGAAAGGTCTTTGTAGGTGTCTATGTGTGAAATATCAAAGCTGTATATGTAAAAGTAAAATGAAACATAGGCCAGATTAAAGTTTTTAATAGTGGGCCAAATGCCAAGGTCAAGGTCAAATGTGAAAGGTCTTGGTTGGAGGTGTCCATCTGTGAAATATCAAGGCTGTAGGTGTAAAAGGACATGATATACCGGTATATGCCTGGTTTCAGTCTTTTTAAAAGTAGGTCAAACTCCAAGGTCAAGGTTGCAATATTCAAGGTCATGGTCAAATGTGAAAGGTCTTGGTAGGAGGTGTCTATGTATGAAATATCAAGGCTGTAGGTGTAATAGGACATAAGATAAAGGCTAGGTTAAAGATTTCTAAAAGTATGTAAATATCAAAGGTCAAGGTCACACAGGCCAAGGTCATGGTCAAATGTGAAAGGTCTTGGTAGGAGGTGTCCATGTGTAATATATTGAGACTGTATATAGGTAACAGGACATGAGATATAGGCCTAGTTTAAATTTCTTAAAAGTAGGTCAAACTCCAAGGTCAAGGTCCAAGGTCATGGTCAAAAGTGAAATATCTTGGTTGAAAGTGACCATGTGTGAAATATTTAGGCTGTATATGTAACAAGAGGCCCAGGAGGGCCTGAATCGCTCCACTGGCTAAAGTGGAAGAATTATCTCATGATTTCTTGTAAGCCTTACACAGCCAAATCTTGAAATTTGTGAATAAATTTTGAAGAGAGACTCAAAGAACATTCTTGCAAAGTCTGGTTCAAATTGGCCCAATGGTTGATTTTTAAAGAATTTTCTTATGATTTCTTTAAGTCCGATAAGCCCCTTCTTCCCTGCCACGCCCACTTTTTTTGACAAATGTAAAAAATTGTGAATAAATTTTGAAAAGAGAGACTCAAAGAACATTCCTGCAAAGTCTGGTTCAAATTGGCTCAATGGTTGATTTTTAAAGAATTTTCTTAAGATTTTTTAAGCCTGATAATTAAGCCCCTTTCTCCCTGCCACAGCCACATTTTTTGACAAATGTAAACATTTGTGAACACATTTTGAAAAAAATGACTCAAGGCACATTCCTGCCAGGTTTGGTTCAAAATGGCCCAATGGTTGATTTTTAAAGAATTTTCTTATGATTTCTTTAAGTCTGATAAGCCCCTTTCTCCATGCCACGGCCACATTTTTTGACAAATGTAAAAATTTGTGAACACATTTTGAAAAGAATGACTCAAGGCACATTCCTGCCAGGTTTGGTTAAAATTGGCGCAATGGTTGATTTTTAAAGAATTTTCTTATGATTTCTTTAAGTCTGATAAGCCCCTTTCTCCCTGCCATGGCCACATTTTTTGACAAATGTAAACATTTGT
This sequence comes from Fragum sueziense, assembly GCA_963680895.1. NCBI lineage: Eukaryota > Metazoa > Mollusca > Bivalvia > Cardiida > Cardiidae > Fragum > Fragum sueziense. The sequence continues at coordinate 23,058 of CAVMGG010000512.1, forward strand.
GAACACATTTTGAAAAAAATGACTCAAGGCACATTCCTGCCAGGTTTGGTTAAAATTGGCCCAATGGTTGATTTTTAAGGAATTTTCTTATGATTTCTATAAGTCTGATAAGCCCCGCCCTGCCACGCCCACATTTTTTGACGAATCAAAAATTCGCGAACAAGTTTTGAAAAGGGTCACTCAAGGAACATTCCTGCCAAGTTTGGTCAAAATTGGCCTACTGGTATAAGAGGAGAAGATGTTTAAAGAAAAAGTTAACGGACGCACTGACAGACGGACGCACGGACGCACGACGGACACAACGCCATGACAATAGCTCGCTGACCTTCGGCCAGTGGAGCTAAAAATGACATGAAATATAGGCCAGGTTAATGTATTATTAAAGTAGGTCAAACACCAAGGTCAAGGTCACAAGGTCCAAGGTCATGGTCAAATGTAAAAGGTCTTGGTCGTAGGTGTCCATGTGTCAAATATCAAGGCTGTATGTGTAAAAGGAATTGATATATCGGCTAGGTTATTTTTTTTTTAAAGTAGGTCAAAGTAAAAGGTCAAGGTCACAAGGTCCAACGTCATGGTCAAATGTGAAAGGTCTTGGTAAGATGTGTCCATGTGTGAAATACCAAGGCTGTATGTGTAATAGCACATAAGATATAGGCCCAGTTAAATTTTTTAAAAGTAGGTCAAACTCCAAGGTCAAGGCCATATGGTCCAAGGTCAAAGTCGTATGTGATAGGTCTTGGATGGAGGTTTCCATGTGTCAAATATCAAGGCTGTATGTGTAAAAGGACATGATATATCGGCCAGGTTAAAGTTTTTTAAAAATAGGTCAAACTCCAAGGTCAAGGTCACAAAGTCCAAGGTCATGGTCAATTGTGAAAGGTCTTGGTATGATATGTCCATGTGTGAAATCTCAAGGCTGTATTTGTAAAAGGTCATGAGATATATGCCAGGTTTGATTTTTTTTAAAGTAGGTCAAACTCCAAGGTCAATGTCACAAGGTCCAAGGTCATGGTTAAATGTGAATGATGTTGATAGGAGGTATCTATGTGTGAGATATTAAGGCTGTATGTGTAAAAGGACATGAGATATAGGTAAGAGTAAAAATCAACAAAGGGCAATAGGTTCTTGTGCACTGCACCTCTCCATAATGATTTCTATTCACCTGTAAAGTTTCATGATTCAACCTTACATATTTTTTTAGTTGTGCTCCGGACAAGAATCAAGTTATAAAATCAACAAAGGGCAATAACTCAGAAAATTTGATCGGCAGAGTTACGGTTCTTGTGCACTGCACCTCTCCATAATGAGATCTATCCACCTGTAAAGTTTCATGATTCTACCTTACATACTTTTTGAGTTATGCTTCAGACAATAATCAAATTTGAAAATCAACAAAGGGCAATAACTCAAAAAATTTGATCGGCAGAGTTACGGTTCTTGTGCACTGCACCTCTCCATAATGAGATCTATCCACCTGCAAAGTTTCATGATTCTACCTAACATAGTTTTTTAGTTATGCTCCAGACAAGAATCAAGTTTGAAAATCAACAAAGGGCAATAACTCAAAAAATTTGATCAGCAGAGTTACAGTTCTTGTGCACTGCACCTCTCCATAATGAGATCTATCTACCTTAATCCAAGTCTTCTCTGATGTAAATACGCTTTTTGATATTTTGATTTTTCGCTATTTACAAATAGCGAAAAATCAAAATATCAAAAAGCGTATTTACATCCGAGAAGACTCGGATTATATCTACCTATGACGTTTCATGATTCTACCTTCAATACTTTTCGAGTTATGCTCCGGACAAGGTTTGGTCTACGGACAGACCGACCGACCTACGGACTGACCGACCGACCTTCCGACCGACCTTCCGACCAACCGACCGACACTTGCGAAACAATAAACCAGGGATTTTGTTACCTGCGAGTCTCGAGTCCCTGACTCACATTCTTTTCTCAGGACTCATTGAAAAATATTCAGTGAGTCCCAGAATGCTAAAGTTTTCAATGTGTAATCGACATTGTCTTTTATAGACTCATATGTTTCAATGTTGGACTCATTTTTTGGGGAACAAGTGGGTCCCAGGACTCTTCTGCATAAATTTGTAACAAAATCACTGATAAACCCCCATTTTCTTCGAAAGGGGGCATAAAAATACCTTGTTGTCATAAGCCAAAATGATAAGCTGTTTGAAAAAATAAAAGATATCAATACCCCAAAGGTTGTCAAACTGACACTTTTTGACTCCAAATGACATAAAGGGTTCGGAAAACAATATGAAGATTGAAGACACTGCTTGTGACAAGCAATTCCTTAATTTCTCAAAACGTTTTCTGTCCAGAAAGATAGAATTGTACTCGTCTAAAATTTTGCCGTCTGGTAATGAGTTAAAACGTAAATAAATAGGCCTAGTTATGCCCATGTATGTATTTCACAACATATACCACGAATAAAAAATATGTTACAATGCAAGATAATTAAGTTTTCTCCTATTTTAATTCAATAATATTCCTCATAAATGTGACCTCTCAAAAGTGTCCCCCTGTGGCAGGGGTCTTGCTACCAATTTTTGTTTGGGGCCAGGGGCCAGTGAAATTGGGAAAAATAGCGACGATTTAACCTAAATTGGGAAAAACTAAGACAAGTTTGTATTCATACTGTCTCTCAGTTTCAGCTGCAAATTAGACTGTAGTGGTGTAAAATGCATTTGTACATACTCTTATTTAAGAATCTACTCTAAAACTGTCTTCAAAATATTTGTAAATGAAGATGAGGTCTTAACATGGGGCATTCTGGGTCTTCATTGGGAATTTTCACCAGAGAATTGGGAAAAAAAGATACTTTTTGCCATTGGGAATGGGGCCGAATAACGGCCCCAAATTTTGGCAAACGAGACCCCTGTGTGGGTAATCCTTTTTCACCCATTTTATAAAAGGTGCGACTCGACGTTCCAGGAATAAACCAATGATATAAAACTTACAGGTTTCTATTTTAACCCTTTATCAAACAAGAAGAAACAATTTCAGCAATTTCTCCATTCCCTCGACATTTCCCCTGCAATATCGCCCATATTGTCTAGTCAAGACATAAATAATACTTTATTTATCTCCTGGAACCTTTTAAAATGAACAGTCTGAATTTCGCTGTTTGGGAAAGGATCAATATCGATTTTCCATAAATGACACAATAGGTTATGTTAGACCGGAAGTAGTTTGACCCGTATCCCTAGCAAAAACCCCATGGTTTCGCTAGAGATACGGGCCCGTATCTCTAGCAAAAACAAGGGGGTTTTGCTAGGGATACGGGCCCGTATCTCCAGCCCCCATGGGCTAGAGATACGGGCCCGTATCCCTAGCCACTTCCTTTGCTATTTATATGCTACTCGTCAACTGTGATCTCTTTCATCCATCAATGTTCTCTTTCTCACAATGTAACTCGATCACACATATAAATTTACAGTGACTTTCCCATTATATATAGTTTTACCAATTTTTTTTGCAGAGAGAAGAGAGGCAATGAGTTTTTAATTCACTGCTACCCATTTACAGCTGGGTAGACTGAGGCGTTGACAATAAAGTGTCTTGCCCAAGGACACAGGTCTCCCGAGCGGGACTCGAACCTGGATCCTCCAGGTTACAAGCGCAGTGCTCTCACCACTGCGCTATCGAGGCTGTTGCAATTTTTTGGATAGGGACTCGCTCAACCGTGGGGAAAATCAAGTGTCTTGAAAACTTTTCTAGGACTGAACTAGAACTGTCGCAAAGCGGACGAATACCCCCCACTAAAGCCTTGTCACTGAAAAAGTGCTATTGATCAAAAGGTTCTTGACTTAGAGCATGGAAACGGATTTTAAACAAAGTCCAACTGTGACCTTGACCTTTGACCTTGGTGACCCCCAAAACAATAGGGCACCTCCTTGGGTCATGGCCAACAACTGTGTAAAGTTTCATGATCCTAGGTCAAACGGTTCTTGAGTTAGAACACAGAAACGAAATTGTAAATTTTGACTATACCTGTTTCTCATATTATCGAGGTTTCCCAATTATCGAGGATTTCACTTGTTTTGCCGCTTTTTCCACATTTAAACGTCACGGCGCGAGCTGGCATTCTAGCTATTATTCGTACGAAGATACAGCAACTTTATTCCTATCAAATAAAACAATGAAATGCACCAAAAGCAAGTAATTATCCACTTTCATATTTGTTGCGCCACAAAAGTAAGAAAGATAATTACAAAATAAAAACACATTATTTGATTCAATATTTCAAAGATTTCACACAAAAAACCAACAAAAGCACTTTGTCAACTACAAAATGATAATAACTTTAACAACTTTGAATAGTATCCACAATCCATATCCTCATATATGACGTCATATTATGCAAATCCTCGATAATTGGGAAGTTTTCCGAATTTCAATGTAGGTCAACCAAGCAACTTCCGGGAAAGAATTTTTACATTTCAAATTCCTCGAATTTTACAAAAATTTCACAGAAGGTACTCCTTGTCCTCTAATTATGTTTGAATATTTTGAATTATGAAAAGGCCCATTCCCTTGACAGCGCGAGATGCAATTCTCCTTATGTCCTCGATAATTGGAGAAAAGGGGATACTTCCAGTAATATTGACTACTCCCCCCCATTAAAAAGTTCAAAGTGGCATAACTCTAAAACTAATCACTGGATCAAGATGAAAATTGCAGGTGCACAACTTCATATGATAGGAAACATCCTGGTGAAATTTCAGAAAAATTGGTCAAAAACTGTGGGAGGAGAAGAGGACACAAGATTATGTCCACGGACGGACGGACGGACAGACAGACGGACGGACAGACGGACAACCTGATTCCAGTATACCCCCCCATAACTTTGTTGTGGGGGGTATAAAAAGGCTTGGATAAGGTTGAATGATTTTTACCCTGACCTTGATATTCCAGAGTCTAGTTTCTGTTTTGTTTTGCAAAAAAGATTTTTCAGTGTAAAAATCAGTTGTCTCCAAATTTCTTTGACCAAAGAGTTTGTTTGTAGCAAGAGTATTTAAATGCACAGGGAATGGTACTAAGATTGTAATCACTTGACTTATAAAAATCACAAGGCTATCGAAACCATGGAACCTATCGAAAGCATGAGAGGAAAGGCTAATCCCGAATTGGGAACAAAAAATAACCAAAGATGGTGGACATGAAAATGTCAAACCTGATTGTAACATCCTTCTCCAATTTCAGAAGTGTCTGTATTTCTCTGTATGTATAGCCCTGCATGAAATACCCGCGTAAGTCGTCTTCCAAAGCCATTGTTTAGGGCGAAACTTTAGAGGGTCGTGATCGACCGGTGATACAGTAATTTTTATAGGGTCATTTTTATACCATACACCGGTTCACGCGGCAGAAGAAAGATTCTTTCCGGATTTTTTTACTACCCCGAAATTAGTCTCAATAATTTCAACTTTTCGACTTTTCACAAGAATGTTACCTAGGAAAGACGAAAAGTTGAAGTTAGTCACACTGATTTCGACTTTTCGAGGAAAATTGAGTTTGTGAAATGTAGAAATGTTGAAGTTTTGTTTGTGACAATAGTCAGAAGTTAGTGACAATTGTCAGAAGTTAGTGTGACTAACTTCAACTTTTCGACTTTTCACAAACTCAATTTTGGTAGAAAAGTGGAAGTTAGTGCGACTAACTTCCACTTTTCTACCAACATTGAGTTTGTGAAAAGTCGAAAAGTTGAAGTTTTGTTTGTGACAATTGTCAGAAGTTAGTGACAATTGTCAGAAGTTAGTGTGACTAACGTCAACTTTTCGACTTTTCACAAACTCAATTTTGGTAGAAAAGTGGAAGTTAGTCGCACTAATTTCAACTTTTCTATCAAAATTGAGTTTGTGAAAAGTCGAAAAGTTGAAGTTAGTCACACTAACTTCTGACAATTGTCACAAACAAAACTTCAACATTTCTACATTTCACAAACTCAATTTTCTTAGAAAAGTGGATGGCGGAAACAGGATTCCGTAACTATAGGATATCAATATAACCCCGCAAAACAATTTTTTTTTTGTGTGTGGGGGGGGGGGGGGGGTATACTGGAATCAGCCTGTCTGTCTTTCCTTGTACAAATCTTACTCTGCTGCTCATATTTTTAGGGTAATTGCCCTTTGTTTACAAGAATGCTTGTCCTGACATATGTAGTGGCAGGGGTATTTTTATCACCTTTAGTGATAGATTTCTAGTTTGCGCAGGCAACACATCTTAATGTCAATCATATTATGTTACATGTTACATCTCAGAAAATATTGAGGGAAAAAGAGAAATTGCTGATTATGATCTCTCAATGTTTTCCGAACATATTTCTTCAAGAGACATCAAAAACAGGGGCCCATTTTATCAAAAAAGCACATCTGAGTGAGTTGCATCTGACTTACGACCTTTGATAAAACCTCGGGTCTTTTTCCAATGAAGGATTAACCCATTTTCCATATACAGTCGACACTCGTTGTGTCGAAGTCAGAGGGGTCGTCAAAATACCTCAACATATCTGGAGTTCGACTTATCCGATTTTGATTATTTTCGATGAAAACGATATTTAACCATTCTTGATGGGCATCGTATGTGTCCATGATTGAAATATAGTAGTAAAAGGAAAGAAATTGCTCGATACGAGCAATTTCTATCCTTTTCCTACTAAATTTCAATGGCTGTATTTGTTTCAAAATTAATTTGATTAAACACTTTGATATCCATCTGTTGAAGACGGGGCATGACTTTAACATCGTGGAATTTCGACTTATCCGAGGTCGAGATAACGAGTGTCGACTGTAAAAACTTTTTGACACCTTCAGATGATAATATTATGTGCTTTGGAAAACATTGTGGAAAATGAAAAAATGCTTATTGCAAGCAATTTCTTCATTTCCCACAATGTTTTCTACCCAGAAAGACAAAAAAGTTAAAAATTTCATTCACTTTAAATCCAGGTCTTCAACATCTTTGAATTTGCCATTTAATTTTTACAAGTCTAAATATTTTCCATGTGGTTTAACACTATCCCAAACAAGCCCGGGTTTTGACGTCCCTCATAGAAAAGGCTTTGGGAAACATTGAGTCAAAAGAAGAAACTGTTGTAACCAGCAGTTTCTCCTTTTGTCTCAATATTTTCTGTGTCATATCATACACCAAACTCTTCTTTGTATGTATCCATTTAGTCGTCTGCAGCAGCTTTCAATTTCAGAGACCCCAGAATTTTGTTGTTTTGGAAAGGGTTAAAGGATTAAACACTACATTGAATCAAAGTTGCATATTTCACAATCAGCTGACTCCTGTATATTTCAGGTTTGTTGTGGTAAAAGATGGCTGGCTATTGTACTATCCAGAAACAGAGAAGAAAGATTTTACTAGGAGGAACTTCTTTAATATTCACCCTAAGGTAATTAATACTTTCCTTAAAGGGCGACGAGCTAGGCTGTCGAAAATGCAAATGGCACAATAATTACAAACCAGAAATAACGTATGAAATTACCAACCTGAAGGGGTAGATCATGTATGTCCATTGTAACCACTCGTCGAGCTTTATTAAGTATTAAAATCCAAGTCAATTAATAACATGCTGGTCGTCCTTTTTTTTGTTTTGTAACGGCTACATATGCCCAACCTTCAAAAATCAATTACGTCAGAGATACGTCATATGTGCTCAGCGAGATTTCACACATCGTACAACCGGCTGCGTAGAAAGTCAGCGAAGACAGATTCGGCATCTGATGTCATGTGCATGGTAGGTCAAATGAATTTACTTTTATAAATAAACGAAAGGATCTTTGGTATTCTATAGTTGATAAATACGCGTATAAATGTTCAGTGCTTGTACAAAATAAACCTTTTCACGTATTCCTCGCAAAGAAGGGCACAGTCATCCACACAGCCGGTTGTACGGTGTGTTAATATCGCGGAGGTGTGTCTCGTTGACCTTGACCTTGTCTTGTTTTGAAGTAAAAATAGAATGTGTAAACACGCTTGTAAGGGATTGATCTATAGCAAAGGAAAAATGTTTTTTCGCCGAGATTGAGGTTTTTATCCATTGCTAATTGTTTTTCCATGCACAAATATGAGTTCCCAAACAGTTCGGAAGCATAAAAACATAGAACGAGCCCCTTTAATGAGTCCCGGGATCATATTCACAAACATTTCTAAATTGATTGTCTAATGTAGAATTACATGATAAGCCATCTGATTGGACGAGACGTATGTCTCGACCAATCGGTTGGATTTTTATGTAATTTTAAAGGTAAACTTGGGATTAGAGTGGTTAGTGAATGCCACCCCTGGTTTTGACCAACCTCAATAGAAAAGGCTTTGGAACATAGAGGCAAAAATAGAAAATGCTTAAAAAGCAAATTGTTTTCTTCTTTTGTCTCAATATTTTCTGTGCTTCAGTGTAACATAAGGTTGATTTTATTGAAATAACCAATTTAGATTATCTGCCTTTACCCAACCTTTGCCCATTGCTGTGAATATAGGTTAATATGTTAGTGACATTGGAAGAGAAATAATTATGATAGGATCCAGAAACAGACAGAAAACAATATTGCCATTGACTGATTATGATGTATGGAGATTAATAAGTTCTGACACAGCTACACTACAGATAAGAAGGGGTTAAGGCATTCCAATTCTGTTATTTCAAATCCAAACCCTATGTTGTGGGTACTCATTTGAATCGTCTCGAACAGGTCAAATCTTAGAAAAACCTTGTATGCCCTTCAGAGGTCATATTTTCTGCCCAGTCAATCTGAAAAGAGGTCAGAGTGATTGTTTTGATGAAATCATTGAAGGATTGAAATTGGGTCACTGGGGTTGAAAACTAGGTCAAGCGGTCAAATGTTAGAAAAAAACTGTTTTTTGTCCAAAAATGGGTGCATGGCAGGATGGGGCTTATCAGAAATCATTAGAAAATTTTTCATTGATTGCCGCTTCTGTAATCACTGGACATATTATGAGTGTACTTTGCCAGAATGTTCCTTAGGTGACTTTTTGCAATTTTTTAGCTCCACTGGCCGAAGGCCAGCGAGCTATTGTCATGGCGGTGTGTCCGTCGTGCGTGCGTCCGTGCGTCCGTGCGTCCGTTAACTTTTTCTTTAAAAATCTTCTCCTCTCAAACCAGTGGGCCAATTTTGACCAAACTTTGCAGGAATGTTCCTTGGGTGACCCTTTACTTAAATTGTTCAAAGAATTTTGATTGGTCCATAAATGTGGGCGTGGCAGGGCGGGGCTTATCAGACTTAGAGAAATCACAAAATAATTCTTTAAAAATCAACCATTTGGCCAACTTTGACCAAACTTGGCAGAAATGTACCTTGGGTGACTCTTTACTTAACTTGTCAGTGAAATTTTGATTGGCCTATAAATGTGGGCGTGGCAGGGCGGAGCTTATCAAATTTTGAGAAATCACAAAATAATTCTTTGAAAATCTTCTCCTCTCAAACCAGTTGGTCAATTTTGACCAAACTTTGAAGGAATGTTCCTTAGGTGACCCTATACTAAAATTGTTTAAAGAACTTTGATTGGTCCATAAATGTGGGCGTGGCAGGGCGGGGCTTATCAGACTTAGAGAAATCACAAAATAATTCTTTAAAAATCAACCATTCGGCCAATTTTGACCAAACTTGGCAGAAATGTACATCGGGTGACCCTTTACTTAGATTGTTCAAAGAATTTTGATTGGTCCATAAATGTGGGCGTGGCAGGGAGGGGCTTATCAGACTTAGAGAAATCACAAAATAATTCTTTAAAAATCAACCATTTGGCCAACTTTGACCAAACTTGGCAGAAATGTACCTTGGGTGACTCTTTACTTAACTTGTCAGCGAAATTTTGATTGGTCTATAAATGTGGGTGTGGCAGGGCGGGGCTTATCAAATTTCGAGAAATCACAAAATAATTCTTTGAAAATCTTCTCCTCTCAAACCAGTTGGTCAATTTTGACCAAACTTTGAAGGAATGTTCCTTAGGTGACCCTATACTTAAATTGTTTAAAGAACTTTGATTGCTCCATAAATGTGGGCGTGGCCAGGCTGGGCTTATCAGACTTAGAGAAATCACAAAATAATTCTTTAAAAATCTACCATTCGGCCAATTTTGACCAAAATTGGCAGAAATGTACATCGGGTGAGTCTTTACTTAACTTGTTCGTGAAATTTTTATTAGTCCATAAATTTGAGTGTGGCAGGGCCGGGCTTATCTGACTTAGAAAAATCACAAAATAATTGTTAAATTCTTTAAAAATCAACGATTGGGCCAATTTCAATTAAACTTGGTAGAAATGCACCTTAAGTGACCCTATACTTAACTTGTTCATGAAATTTTGATTGGTCCATAAATGTGGGCATTGCAGGGCGTGGCTTATCAGAATGGGAGAAATCACGAGAAATTCTTAAAATCAACCATACTTTGTTACTTTCGACCATACTTTGTTATTCAATAATACTTTGTTAGTAAAATTTTAATTGGTCTATAAATTTGGGTGCGGCAGGGTAGGGCTTATCAGAATATGACAAACCATGAAAAAGTTCTTTAATTAAACATAAATCTTTATTAGGTCAAATCTTAGAAAAACCTTGTATGCCCTTCAGAGGTCATATTTTCTGCCCAGTCAATCTGAAAAGAGGTCAGAGTGATTGTTTTGATGAAATCATTGAAGGATTGAAATTGGGTCACTGGGGTTGAAAACTAGGTCAAGCGGTCAAATGTTAGAAAAAAACTGTTTTTTGTCCAAAAATGGGTGCATGGCAGGATGGGGCTTATCAGAAATCATTAGAAAATTTTTCATTGATTGCCGCTTCTGTAATCACTGGACATATTATGAGTGTACTTTGCCAGAATGTTCCTTAGGTGACTTTTTGCAATTTTTTTATTTTTACTTTGAATTTTCAAAACATCTCCAAGACCATTTTTTATTTGAGACACCCTTCTTAGAACTTTTGTGTTGAATTTTAGTCACATGAAAATCAATTCAACGTTCATTAACCCTTTCCCTAACAAGACCATGTTTTCATGTCTCTGAAGGAATTTAGTGTCAGAAAACTTTGAAAGAAAAAACAAAATGCTGATTATTAGCACTTGCTCCTTTTCCTTCAGTATTTTCTGTTCTGTAATGTTCACAAATTCCATATAGTTTTGTAACCCAATTCATCACCTGCAGTAGCTGTCAAATCTTGACAGTCTGAATTTTTATCGTTTGAGAAAAGAGAAAATGCACTAAACAGTGGATTCTTTTTAACTGCAATGTCTATTTGTCGAGATAATTATTGCAATTAACAGAAAAAAGCTAAAAAGGGAGTATATTGTTCTCAAAATTTTAAGTTTTTGCAGACAGGAAATTGCTAATTTGCAATGAATGTCTTATAACAGGATTATATAATTATTAAGAGTCCACTGTTTAACCCATTACCACACAGTGACGCCTTTCAACACCCTGCAAGATAAAGGCTTTTGAAAACATTGTGGAAAATGAAGAAATTGCTTGTGATAAGCAATTTTTTTCATTTTCCACAATATTTTCTGAACAAAAAAACACCAAAAAATTTAAAATTCCATGCACTTGATATTGCGGTCTGCAACACCTTTCAAATTGGAAGAGTTTGGAAAATGGTTAAGTTTGATGCCAAAATGTGATATACTCTTTTTCTCATTTCAGACCCTCTTGACCCGTGACAAGTGTTTGTGTTAATGAAGAAAAAAAAACAACAGTTTATGATTATTATGAAGAATGATTGATAATTTGTAACCCATACTTTGTTAAATTCTATTTAAATCAAAAGTTTAGATAGACTTTGTTCTTTAGGGGCTATTGCAGACGTTAACCTATACCAGGTAAGTGTGCTGGTGACCAAAACATGCTGCAGGAATCTTTTGAGTATGTAGGATTGTGTATTTCAAAGACAGTTGTTATTTGCTTTCTTTGAATTGCATACATGATTATCACCAGTTATGAAGAGGGCCTCTTTTTGGGATAACCGCCTTGTTTATCACAAAAAATAGTTTACCACTTTCATAGAAAGTGGAAATTATTTTCTATCAATTTAACAGAGATACACATTTATTTAAGTTTTGGAAATGATATTTCAACAATAAACTGAATTTGATTTTCTAGTCTTTAGTAATGTACAGTGTCATGCCAATATTTAAATTATTATAACGTTTTGAACAAATTTAGATTTAAATCTCAAAACTAAACACACAGTGAATAATTTAGAATTGCTAATCGCAATTACTTCCAGATCTTTTACATAGGTTAGCAAAATAACATGATTTCTATTGTTTTACTCCTGTCTGTCTGTCAGAAAACTTAACATTTTGCATTTTCTCCAAAAGTGTTTGACAAACAAAGCTGAAATTTGGTATCTAACTTCCTTTCAATGATATCTATATGTTCCATGTAACCCTTATCAACTCTTAATTAAAAAACTTAACATTGTAGAAAAATAGCCATTTCGGGCATTCATGTTTCACAAACACATCTTGTCTTTCAAGAAACTTACATTTTGTCACTCAACTATTCTATCAATCATGATTTCAACAACTGTTCTTATTTATTTCAGACAAATTTATCAATATTACAAAAAGACTTACCGTAATATCACTTGGAACATTTGTGAACTTTTATTATTATTTCCAAAATTGGAAATGTTATACACATTTTTATGATTCTTGTGTGGAACAGTGAATTGTGAACACTTTAATAGTGAACATTTTTTTATGATTTTTGTGCAACACTGATTTAATTCTAAATACAGTTTTGTGATTTTTATGTAGCTGTGAGTTCATTGTGACAGTGAATTGGAGTATATATTGGAATTATTGTGAACATAAGTTCTACCCTATGTGACTTAAGGTTGTGTACCTTAATATAGATCACTTTGTGTTGATTGCTGAAAGATATAGAGTACAGTGTGACGAAGTTAAAGAAAAGAGATACAGAGGAAAAAGGGACTTGGATTTACCATTGATTTATCCGTTTAATGTAAGAACTGGCTTTTTATTACTTTCTCTTGAATTTTTACACTATCTGCACCTAAAGATCAGAAAGGGATCAATATAAAATCTGGTCTGTCCATTAGTTTGTCTGTTTTTTCCTTGTAAGTTAGAAATTAAGATGTAGTGCTCAAATTTGATATTAAAACAGTTCATAATTCATTGGTATGAATCCCTTAATAACATTGTTAAAGTGACTTATCAAGGTCAAAACGATACATGCTTGCAAATTTACACTTCATACACATGTAGCAGCTTTTATGGTCCAGGGCCCTGTTTTTCTTATGATTTTATGAACATTTCAATTCATTTGTAAAACAGGGTCCTGGTCATCAGACAATGTCAAAAGTTGTCTTTGAATGTCTGGAAAATTTGCCATTTTAGTTTATATTTTCTAATTGCAGAAGGAAAATGCCTCGCAAGAAGAATTGGCGAATGAGTAGAGCCAGAAGAGATGTACTCACGAAAACCACAGCTGATTTAACGGGTGTCTTTGAACTATCAGATGGGGGCCTATCCCACCCTTTACCTTCATCTGTTTTGGATGAAACAGATGTAAGGCCATCTGTGTCTATGGAGGGCGTCTTTGGAATATCAGATGGGGGACTTGCCCACCCACAAAAACCATCTGTGTCTGGAATTTGTTCTGAAACTGTTCTTGATACTGTTCTTGATACTGTTCTTGATACTGTTCTTGATACTGTTCTTGATACTGTTCATGATATGTTACCTAAAACTGCTGATGATATACTTACTGACACTGTTATTGATGCTAGTGCTGATGGTAATACCGTTGTTGCTACTGAAGTTGTTGCTGAAGATACAGAATCCAACACAATGATTTTCGGAACTTTTCATCAAGGTAATCAAATGTTTGACCCATCCTCTCGAAATCTACAATGTACAGCCAATGCCTTATGCTCGATGATATACACAGAGCTTAGACATCTGCCATCTTCACAAAATCTAGATGAAATTCTAATAGAAGGAGATAGATTACATAGAGAAATAGTGATTGGACTGAAAGCGAGGAATGACTTTCAAAGCTTGCTTTTGAATTTGGAAGAGATCCCAGGTTCTGTAACTGCATTTGATAGACATGTTTCTATTGTGAGAGGAAATATTTTATCTGGTGTATTTATTCAAAGTTCTATCAACACTCATATGTCATCACTTCACAGTTGTTTGAAGGAAGCATTTCACACAACTTCTTATCTTTTATTTATCATTGGTTCAGTTTGTTCTGCAATTTTCAGGCAGGATGGTAGATATTGTTTATTTGATTCTCATTCACATGGTGTTGATGGATTGGTAGATGATGATGGAAGATCATTATTAGCTTCTTTTCTTTCAATAGATGATTTGGTAATGTTCATGTATGCAATGTATCAAAGTATGAACATCGATCTAAATGAACAATTTGACATGATGCCAATTAGATTTGTTATAGGAGAAAAAATCCATGAATCTGAATCCAAGAAAAATGAAATTGAATTTACAAATTGTCCACCTGAGAAATTATCTTTGATTGACATATATTTCAAGGATCAAGCAGAGAGACAAAAGCGCAAACAAGAAGTTAGGTCAGATTATGAAATTGTACACGAACGTAAAAGATTAAAAAGAAATGAATATATGAAAAGTTATATGAGGAAAATTAGGCAGGATCCTGAAAGACAATCTAAGGAAAGATTAGTGGCTAGTATTTCAAAGAGAAAGGCAAGAAAAAATCCAGAAAGGCAAGTCAAGGAACAGACTATGACTAGTATTTCAATGAAAAAAGCAAGACAAAATCCAGAAAGGCAAGTCAAGGAACGGACTATGACTAGTATTTCAAAGAAAAAGGCAAGACAAGATTCAGAGAGGCAAGTCAAGGAACGGACTATGACTAATACTTCAATGAAAAAAGCAAGAAAAAATCCTGAAAGGCAAGTCAAGGAACGGACAATGACAAATATTTCAAAGAAAAAAGCAAGAGAAAATCCAGAAAGGCAAGTCAAAGAAAGGTCAATGACAAAGGGTTCTATGCAAAAAGTTAGACAAAATGAGGAAAGAAAGAAGAAAGAAAGAATGTTAACTCTTAAATCAATGCACAAGTGCCGCTCTAGTAAATTGTATAAAGATTCAGAAAGGATGAAAAAACAGAATAAACGTTCATCAAGATTCAATATGATAGTAGAAAATGAAAGAAATAAGACTAAGCGCCAGAGTCTAAGGTCTAATTTAGATTATAAAATTAAGGAAAAGAGCTACAAAAGTTCAAAGCGATATGGTTCCAGCTTAGACGACTGCATTGAAAAATTTAAGAAGAATGTTTCAAAAGGCCCTGTTTATGTTTGTTCATGCTGTAACCAAACATGGTTTAAACATTCTGTTGTGTTATTCAACAAACTAAATTCTAAATGCTCTTCTGATGCAGTTAAAAAATTTTCTACAAATTACATCTCTGTTGATGATTGTGAATGGCTGTGTAAAACATGCTATGAAAAAATTAAACTTAACAAAGTCCCTCCAATGTCTGTTTTCAATCAAAATGCATTTCCTGTACTGCCAAAGGAACTGAATTTACATCAGCTAGAGGAAAGATTAGTTTCTTTGAGAATCCCATTTATGCAGATTAGAGAATTACCAAGAGGAGGTCAGTTGTCCATCAAAGGGAATGTTGTCAATGTCCCAGTAGACATTCAGCCTGTTATACACAGTTTACCAAGAACATTAGATAGTCACTATACAATACCTGTTAAACTTAAGAAGAAACTTTCATATAATAAATGTGATTTCACTGAAAATATTAGACCTCTGCATGTTTTAAGTGCTCTTCATTGGTTAGTGAACCATAGTGTACTGTATAAAGAATCTGGTGTTAAAGTAGATGATGACTGGATGCAATCAATTACTTCAGATTGTAGTGATACAGTAAAAGAGTTCTTTGGAATGACAGGTGAAAGCGTAAGTGAAGAATTAGATTGTAATGATGATGTGAATTATGACTCTGATCACTTTAGTGAAGTTGACGAGACAGAAAAGGTTATTGGTAATAGTGACACTATGCTGGATGCTGCAGACCCAAATAAAGACAACGCTTATACTTTTGCTCCAGGTGAGGGTCAAACACCACTCAGCCTTTATCAAGATCCTGATGCAGAATATTTGTCTTTTCCTACAATTTTCTGTGGACAGAGAAGAAGTCCAAATGATAAAAAACATGTTCACATTCACTATAGTGATACATGCAAGCTAGAACTGAGGCATATTGATCGCAGAGTAGCATCAAATATTCCCAATATCTTCTTTAAGTTAAAGAAAGTTCAACTGAAACAAATTTCTGATAAAGTCCATCTTGCTTTGCGTAGATGTAAAACAGAAGGTAAAACATTTACTGCCTCACAAATGCTTGATACAAATCATCTTAAAGGTGTTGTGAGATTGGATGAGGGATTTTATATTTTCAGAAGTTTAAGGAATTCACCACCATATTTTGAAGCCCGTAAAAAAGATGTTTTTGCAATGATTAGACAACTAGGATTACCTACTTGGTTTACATCTCTTTCGTCGGCAGATACCAGATGGCATGATCTACTAAATATGCTCTCTCAGATAAATGATGGAAAAACAATGTCTGTGGAAGAATTGGATAACTTGACTTGGATTGATAAAACAAAACTTGTGCAAAAAGATCCAGTTACATGTGTAAGGTATTTTGACAACCGAGTACAAGAATTCATAAACACTGTACTTAAAAGTCCCCATGACCCATTAGGAAAAATAATAGATTACTTTTATCGTGTTGAATTCCAACAAAGAGGTTCACCTCACATCCACATGTTAATATGGATTGAAAAGGCTCCTAGATATCATGAAAGTTCATTAGATGAAGTAACATCCTTCATAGATAAGTATGTATCTTGTGAGAAAAATCCAGATCAACAACTTGTAGAACTACAGATACATAAACATTCCAAGTCTTGTAGAAAGAAACAGAAATCTATTTGTAGATTTGGTTTTCCCATTCCTCCAATGAAAAGCACAACTATATTGGAACCGTTAAATGACTGTAAAGAAAAGCAAAATTACAAAGATTTATTTGTCAAAATACAAAAGAAATTGGATGAGTTGAAGGAAACAAATATTACGGTAGATGATTTCCTTACTGAGATCAAAGTAAGCAAGGATGATTACATCAAAGCAGTCCAAAGCTCATTGAGTGGTCCAAAGGTTTTTCTGAAAAGAAAATTAAGTGAGGTTAGAATTAATGCATACATGAAACCTATTCTAAACGCTTGGGGTGCAAACCATGACTTACAATTTGTATTGGATCCATATGCATGTGCTGTATATATAGTTTCATATATTAGTAAAGCACAGAGAGGAATGAGTATTCTTATGAATGAGGCATGTAAAGAAGCTAGAAGAGGAAATATGGATCTCCGACAACAGGTTAGACATATTGGAAATAAATTCTTGAATAGTGTTGAGGTTAGTGCCCAGGAAGCCTGCTACTTACTTTTACAACAGCCATTGACAAAAGCCTCAAGGGATGTTGTTTTCATTAACACTTCTTTGCCTGAAGAGAGAACATTCCTACTTAAGTCTAAGGAATCTCTTGAAAAATTATCTTCAAATTCTACAGATATTGAAGCAGATAATACCATTAAAAGATATTCTAAAAGACCAAAACAACTTGAAAATTGGTGTTTAGCAGACTATGTGTCCCAGCTTGATATCAAATACAACACTGACAAAGGCACTGCAAGAAATTCAGGTGAAAACATTTCTGAAACATTAAATGAAGAAACCAATGAAGGTGAAAACAATGAAAACATGGATACATATTGTAACGAGGATGAGGTGCTTGACTCAGACACAAATGACTATAATTCAAGTGAGGATAGACAATATTCTATTCCTGGGGGTCGAATTGTTCTCAAAAATGGAATTGTTATAAGTGAAAGGAAACAAAGAAAAGTCATAAGATATGTAAGATTTTCGAAAAAAATTGACATCGAACAGTTCTGTAGAGAAAGATTGCTTCTATTTACTTCATGGAGAGATGAAAGTATTGATTTGAAACAAGGTCATGACTCTTACCTATCAAGGTACAGATCCATTAAAAATTTCATAGAGCACAAAGCCTTGCAGTATGAAAAGAATGCTGATGAACTAGATGATGCAATGGAGCGTGCTCACAATGAGGAAGATTTTGATGATGTTGCCCCAGGCACAGAGCAGTCTGAGCAGGATGACTCAAATATTGGTGCAAAAGAAAGTGAAAGTTTCATATTCTTTGATCCTGATAGACCTGAAAATCAGAGACAAGGTGATATTGCTGGAGATGTTGGTTTAAGTGTTGCTTCTGTAGATATTAGTGTACGCAGGAAAACAATGTCAGACATAGATTACAGGCAATTGATAAAATCATTGAATACGAAACAGAGAGAATTTTTTATTCATGTTTTCCAATCTGTTAAGCGTGATGAACAAAAGTTGAAAGTTTTTTTAACTGGTGGTGCAGGCGTTGGAAAATCTGTTCTTGTAAGTGCATTGTTTGAAGCTTTGCAGCGTTACTTGACATCTAATCCTGGTGATAATCCTGAGAACTGTAGAGTTCTTCTCTGTGCACCAACAGGTAAAGCTGCTTTTCATATAAATGGGGTAACATTACATTCAGCTTTCCGCATTCCAGCAAGCCAGGGTTATGATTGTACTCCACTTAATAGTGACACTTTAAACACCCTTCGAACAAAATATAAAGACTTGTCTGTTGTTATGATTGATGAAGTGTCCATGGTTGGAAATAACATGCTTAAACTCATAAATGAAAGATTAAAACAAATAAAGGGCAGTAATGTTCCATTTGGTGGCTTGCATATGATATTCATTGGAGACCTTTTCCAGTTGAAACCAGTGATGGATGGTTGGATATTTGAGAATTTGAAAACAAATTTTGGACCTTTAGCTACAAACTTATGGCAGGATTTTATTGTAATGCATGAATTGGATGAGATCATGAGGCAAAAGGAAGACAAGCAATTTGCTGAACTTTTGAACAGATTACGAGAAGGAAATCATACACAAGTTGACATTGAAAATCTAAAAAAGAGATTGACTGATACTGCTAGTACAGACTATCCACAAAATACAACACATTTATTCAATACCAATGAGAAAGTGAACAATTTCAATGTCAGGAGCTTTCTTAATAATACTAATGAAAAAGTAAACATTCCTGCTCTTGATCATGTATTAGGAGATGACAATGTGACAGTTAAACAACAACTAATATCAAAGTTGCCACATGATTCCACACACACTGCAGGGCTTAGTCAGATGGTAGGAATAGCTATTGGAATGATTTATGACCTATGTCTTAACCTTGATGTAGATGATGGATTAGTAAATGGGTCTTCTTGTATGATAAATAAAATTGAATACAGACAGAAAAATACTACTAGACCAAGTATTGTGTGGGTTTCTTTCAATGATGATAAAATCGGAACATCATGGCGTTCAAAGTACAGACATTTGTATCATAGTGCTATTAATCCATTATGGACACCTATCTTTGATTCAAAGAGGAACTTTGTGTATTTGAGAAAAACTTTTGTGAGAATACAAATCCCTCTGCGCCAGTCAACAGCAAAAACTGTACATAAATCTCAAGGAGACACGTTGAGTCAGGTTGTAATAGATATGGATGGAAAACGTGTATTTTCCCATGCCCATTATGTCGCAATAAGTAGATCAAGATCCCTGAAAGGCCTTTACATTCTAAACTTGAATGAAAGCAAGATTTCTGTGTCAACTAAAGTTCAAGAAGAAATGATACGTTTAAGAGAATCACAGAAATTGAAACTATGTTACACTCCAGTTTACATGACTAGTGACACTCATTTCACATGCCTTTTCAACAATATGCAGTCTTACAGAAGCCATAAGGATGAATTGTTTTCAGATCCCAATGTCAAAGCTGCAGATTGTTTATGCTTATTAGAAACATGGTTAACTGCAGATGATTCCATCGATTTAGTGCAGAGAACTGGATATCAAATTGTTAGAGCAGATGGGAAACAAGTAAGCAATGCTCGTCCTCACAGAGGAATTATCGTTTATGTGCGGGACAACATTCATATTTCTCATAGCTTTTCTGTGGTAAAGAAAAACATAGAAATGATTGTTGTAGAACTCTTGGTGCAAGATAAAGAAATAGTCATTGCAACATTGTACAACTCTCCTAAATCTTCGGTGACTGACCTGAAGAAATTTCTAACTGAAAATTTAAAGCATTTCAAAGGGAAGCACCTCATTATTCAAGGTGATATCAACATTGATTTATTGGATATGAATACAACTATCCAGAGGTTTATGCAGGATTTCTTCAACTGCAGTCAACAAGTGTCAAAAACAACCCATTATTCTGGCTCCTTAATTGATCATATTTACAGTAATATACCACTGATTCTCACTGATGTCATAGAATGTGTCTGGTCTGATCATTCGATGGTGTATTCTGCTGTGCCAAATCACAGTGTCAATCTTTCATAAAGTTTAAAAAAAAAATCATTAATATTGAGTTGTGTGAAGCTAATGACAAGTTTACATATTATTTTGAATGAAAGAGGTCAGTTTGAAATCTCACCCGTCATTGTTTTTTGCTTTGTCTGCTATTTCAGCAGACAAAGCTGGTGGTTCATATAGGTATGGGTGGCCACTATAGGTGCAGAAAGGTGGACACAAAGATATGTGACCTGTCACACTGAAAGGGACCTTCTGGTTTTTCCATTTAACCAAATCTTGAGATACATGAGATTCAGCAGATATCAACCAGATGTCATATTTGGAATTTTATTGAACATGTAAAACAAACAAGGAAACGAAATATATATATATCCAAGAAATTGCCTTAGAATGAAAAAAATTGATCCTAGTTAGTTTGCACAGACTGGCTAGGTTTGATATTTTTCACACTTTCCATAAGGTACTGTTAAGCTTGGCGGGTCACATAATTATGATCAAGCGATATAACATTCTTTTCTTATTTTTTTTCCTTCATGTTCAACACATATTTCAGCATCTAATAAGAAAGAGAGAAATTTCTACTGTAAGCCTTGTCATATGCTGAACTGTGTGGCAGAAGATTAACATAACGATCAGCCTGCAGTCACATGTTGACTGATCATTTTACACCTTTAACCCATTACCATACAGTGATTCCTTTTGACTCCCCAGAAGATAATGTCCATGGAAAACCATGTGGAAAATGAAGAAATTGCTTGTGAAAACCAAATTCTTCATTTCCCACAATGTTTTCTACATAAGATGACCAAACATGTAAGATTCATTCATTTTAAATTGTCATCTGCAACATTTTTGAATTTGGACTAAGTTAAATTTTTTAGATTTACACTGAGGAAATACTATTGTTTGTCGGAAATTATGTCACTGTTTAATTAATAGAATTGATTCCTATTTGTTACTTTCTGTTACACATGAACTTGCTACTTTACATTAATTCAACTGTACCTTTTTACTCACATTACTATTCCATTCTGCATAATTTTTCTGAAGGCAGTGCAGAGCTTAGCAAATGGTTCATCACGTATAAAAACAAGTTAAATGAGATTTGTAGATTAACATCTCATATATATTTATTGCAGTATGTTCTTTAAATTTCGAAATGTGTTCACACTAACTTACACAAATTTTGTATTTCACATCAACCTCAGTATTGAGAAGAAAACTCATCAAAAAATTAATGACCTGTAGGGTGAAAAATTATGCACAATGGTAAGATTATTGTGACAAATAGAGCAAATATTTATATTTTTATACGCCTGAAGGTTCATATTGTTATGGCCCCGGTCGTCTGTCTGTCCGTCAGTCTGTCCGTTAGCAATTTCTTGTGTGCGCAACTTCTCCTACAGTTTTGATTGGAATTTAATCAAACTTGCCACAATGATTCTCCATTGTGTCTATTTGTGCACATCGCTTACGGAATTCAGATAACCTGTTTCGTTTTTGAATTATCTGCCCTTGAATTGAAAAAATGGCAAATTTTACAAACAAGCCCCTCTCGGGTGTATATGCGCCACTCTGCGGAGCTCTTGTTCCTATTTTGATTATACTTGTTCTAAGCTCAGTAAAGCACTGTCTTACTTTTGTTAAAACTGCTGATCTACTGAAAAAGTTCATGTACCATTCATTGTTTGATTCAAAATATTAGTTTAGTGTTTTATGCGAGTTTTAGAATAAATCTCTGAAATGATTAGAAAATCAAAACAAAGACTAGTACTGATCCAAAAGGAGAATATATTTCAAAGATACTTAATGAATATATATAGCAATGTCATAGATTAACAAATAGACTTTGTTAGAAGTGGAAATGGTGCTTTGCACAAAGAATATCACAATAACCACATTTATATATAAATCATATGAAAGTCATGACAGATGATAGCAAGGGAAAGAGAGAAAAACAAACTATTTATTATATGTTACTCAAATAACAAGAGGACTGATATCATTATGACAGTCAAATATTCATATAAAGGGATTAATGCAACATCATTGTAAATGTGTATGTATTTAAATTTAATTATAATAGTTTAGAAATAATCACTTAAGTATGTTTTTGTATGGCATAGAACAATTCTTTCATATAATAGATGGAAAGGCATTTTAATATATAGCTGTACAATCTGCAAAACTTTGTTTTATCATTGGAATAAAAGCTTACAGGTCTAAAACTCATATATGTACATTTATAGTGAAGATGTCACTCATAACAGATCAAGACAATCCAGAAAGGCTTGTCGGTCTGTAAAGGGTAGAATGATGATCAAAACACATGAAATATGATCATATTCTATTTTAAACAATGGGGTCCTGCTTGACATGGTAGCTTGAATGCCAAACTCATTTCTTGTGAGAAGTTGCGGGTGATGTGATTGGATTACATTCAAGCTGCCATCCATGTGGGTATGGCCTTTGGCAAGTCATTTCAGAGCCCCAGCCTAGTTATAGAGAACATTGTTGACAAAAATTAAGTTGTCCTGGGTTAATATCAGCAGATAGTAGCAATATGCTTTTTGAATTTAGATGTTATACAAAGGTTTGAATAACAGATAATGTTGAGATGAATTAACATTTTACTTTTGTCAAAAACATGAATAAGCTGTAATGAAACTTAACGCTTTCCCAAATAAGAGCTTGTTCATGACGTCCCTAATTTAAGAGGCTTCTGTAAACATTGAGTGCTGATAATCAGCATTTTCTTCTTTTGCTTCATTTTTTTCATAAATTTATTCATTTATTTTTATTTTGCTATATTGTGCAAAACCTGTTTTCATCACCTTCCATTTTGTCTTCTGGTGCAGCTTTCAAATTGGAAGTCTAAAACAATGCCATTTGGGAAAGGGTTAATTGAAAATTTTAAGTAATACATGTACATGCATAATATGAATTCTGCAAGTTGTTTATTTAACAACTTTTATGTAATGAAAATATGTATTGATTGTATGCTATTGTAAACAACAATTTCAATTACTTAAACATTCTTTAATAAAACTTCATTATTTACAGAAACACTTGTGTTTGAGTTTTATTTATACTACCAAATCAAGTTAAACATAAAAACCACTGGTGGTGAACTCGGCCAAAGCAAGGGACATTTTTCGCTACCACAAGGTACAGATATTTCAGTTAAATGTGAGTTTAAAGATCTGATTGGATAGTTTTTCTAATAACAATGAATTTGTTCTAAAAATAGACCGGATGTAGCAATTTGTATAGACAAACCGTCTGTGTTGTTATAAAATCTCGTAACTACAGCTTAATCCAAGCCGTAGTTACAATATTTAAAACAACACAGACGAAATACTATGATCGCGAAAAAATGTCCAACGCTTTGGCCGAGTTCACCACCAGTGAAAACTATCTGGCAAGGTCATATAAATCAAAATTGTGCATTTTACGGCAATTTAAAGAGAGAGATGAAAAAGATCATATCCATGATAATTTTGTGTTGTGTGGAAATCTAAGATGGAAAACCCTACGATACAGAATTTCCAGCCAAATTCTGCCTTATTTCCATAAAACTAAAGCCTTGGCATCATTAGTATCATTTACACCTGTTTTCAGCTCTCCTGAGCACAAGGTGCTATTATATGAGCTTTAATGATCGTCCATCGTCCAGCATCTATCTGTTGCGGGACTTAACCCATTACTACACATTGACTCCCTAAAAGATAACAGCTTTGAAAAACAGTGCGGAAAATGAAGAAATTGCATGTGACAAGCAATTTCTTCATTTCCCACAATGTTTTCTATGCCAAAACACCAAAATATTTTAAATTTCATTCACTTGAAATTGTCGTCTGCAATATCTTTGAATTTGGAAAAGCCCCAAATTTTGCCATTTTGGTAATGGGTCAAAAAATATATTGGAATTTCATCTTTAACTAAGTTTCACTGAAAAAGATATGGCAGGTTGGATCTGAGTACAATAATACACAGAAAATATTGAGGCAAAAGGAGAAAGTGCTGATTATCAGCATTTTCTTCTATTGCCTAAATGTTTTCTCAAGCCTATTCTATCGGGGACATCAAAACCAGCCCTGCGTCCAGTAAGACAAAACGTTTTGTCTACTGAACGCAGCCCAGGTCTTGTTTCAGTTTGGAAAAGGGTTAAGCTGCGGTTACAAGGTTTGGTTGAAATACAGGGATATACATATTGTCGCTTTTCTGCAAAAACCTTGTATCTGCAGCTTGTTTTAAGCTGCAGATACATGTTTTTGGCAGAAAAGCAGCGATATATAACTTTTCCTATTTACAAACAATACTTATTACCACTGAGAAATAAGGTTTCTCAAGGTAAAGTCTATTCTGGAATCAGCTTTCCTGTCAAATTTCCTTATGAAAATCTATACTTGAACCGTCTCATTGATTGAAATACTGAGCCAGTGGAGCGATACAGGCCCTCTTGGGCCTCTTGTTTGAAGTTGCTGCCGATAAGCGAGAAACACGCATTTAAAGTTGTGACATAATCGATAAATTGCATATAAATCCGAACTGTTGTCCACAACAATTTGTTCAATTTTAACACAAAAATATAAATTTCTCGTAAACAGCGCAATATTTTGGCTTGAAATTTTCAGAATTTTCATAAGGAAATATGCTCTTTCAGATAAAAATAAAAGTAAAATTTATGACAAAAAATTCTGAAATGTCATTTTAAATATTGAATATTAGGCAAGCTGGGCCCCTACATCAAAATTGTTAGTCTTTATCCTTGTAGAGCATGTCAAATTGCATTCATTGCAGCTTTTGATGATAAATACTGTCAATATTGATGTGTCTGCAACTTGGTGCATTTTCACTGAACTCATTAAGATAGAGTGACAAAAGTTTTTCCAGCCTATAATTGCATTTCCACATAATGACACTTTTTTATGCCTCATAAGATGAAGGGTTTTGAAAGCATTGTAGAAAATGAATAAATTGCTTCTGACAAGCAATTTCTCTATTTCCCATGATGTTTTATGCCCAGAAATTCTCATGAAAATGTCATGTGCAACATCTTCCAATTTGGGCAAGCCTAAAATTTGGTTGTCTGGTAATGGATTAAACCAGGGATCCAGAAATTTTGAAATCTGAATCGGTCCATGATCCCCCTCCCCCCTCTCCCCACCAAAAGGGTTATTGGTTTAGCCTTTCTTAAACAGTCACTCAAAGACTTATCATAAAAAAAAACTCACAGAAGAAAATTCTAATTTCAAGCAATTTCATTTTCCTTAAGTTTAAAGAAAAATAAAGAAAGACTAAACTGGACTGTCACTCATAAGGTTCCGTGATTGATCCCCGCCCGCAGCAAAATGTTACCAATGGTTTGACAATGGTTAACCTATGTAGGCAAGCAGCTGGAGGCTTGTAATGATATTGTGGTAGTACTGGTTACCAGGTATGAGAATGATCATAGTTTAGGTGTTTCAGTCATCAAATATAACCATAGCAATTAAAAGAGGATTTAAACCCCAATCAATCAAGATACAAAAATTAAAAAGTTTCAAATTAGTTCATTAATGACAGGTATGACTTTATCAGGGCTACAGATAATTAGGGGTGAAGACATTCTAACTTTGTTATTTCAATTCCAAACCCTATGTTGTGGGTACTCATTTGCATCGTCTCGACGAGACGATGCAAATGAGTACCCACAACATAGGGTTTAATGAACAATAACAGAATTATTGCAGTTTGAAAAGTCATCACCCCCTCTTATCTGGAGCTCTGCTTTATATGCAAGTTTATTCCAATTACAGTTTGCCAAAGACTTTCCGGAGGGAGATGACAAACTGATAGAAGAGTCATCCTATAACGACATACCTGTAGCGGCCAAGTTACGAATACTCAAGGTACTAATGAAGGATTTTATCCAGTTAATCGTGACATAATTCCGACAAAATCACTCTCAGACAATAGTATTTCATAGGTGTTGTTATGAAATCTCTTAACCCTTTCCCAAACGGCAAAATTTTAGGTGATCCACTTTAAAAACTTCTACAAATGACAAAATTGATGTTATTAAAGAGAGGATTTTGTGTAAAATATTGCATAGAAAATATTGAGACAAAAGGAGAAACTGCTGGTTATCAGCAGTTTCTTCTTTTGTTTCAATGTTTTCCCAAGCCTTGTCTATCATGGACGTCAAAACTAGGTCTTGTTTGGGAAAGGGTTAACTACGGCTTGATTCAAGCCGTAAGTGAGAGATTTTATAACAACCCAGATGGTTTATCAATACACAAACGTAAAAGTAGTCTATTTTTAGCACAAAATTCATTGCCAATACAGACATGGTGAAGGACTAGAAATTTTTGTCAGACATTCTGTCCGACAGTATCAGGTAATCTGTCAGACTGAATGAAATTTTGTCAGACAGAACTATCAATAGAACAAAATAAATAAGTGTCAGACTGTTTGACTACAGACGACAAATTTCATGTTAAAAAAGAAAGGATTTGTGTACTATATGGCATAGAAAATAATGAGACAAAAGGAGAAACTGCTGGTTATCAGCAGTTTCTTCTTTTGTTTTAATGTTTTCCCAAGCCTTTTTATGCTCCCCGAAAAAATTTCGGGGGAGCATATAGTCGCCATGCTGTCCGTCCGTCCGTCCGTCTGTCCGTCCGTCCGTCTGTCCGTCCGTCTGTCCGTCCGTCTGTCCGTCCACAGCCATATCTCAGCAACCCTTGGACCAAATTCAACCAAACTTCACATGTGAACTTCCAGGGATAATCCCTAGGGACCTTTTTCTCCGTTTGATGATTTGAGGCTGCGTCATGGAAAAAGGGGCCTTAATGTAAAAATTAGATTTTCTCCAATTTCTCTTCATCCAATGGGCAGAATTTAATGAAATTTTGTACTTTTGTGATAAATGAGATGTTCTATACCATATTCTATAAATAATGTGTGTACAAACAATCTGTCATGGGAAAAGGGGGCTTAATATATGATAATTTGTCCGTCTGTCCGTCCACAGCCATATCTCAGCAACCCTTGGACCAAATTCAACGAAACTTCACATGTG
>CAVMGG010000513.1:0-65635 GCA_963680895.1 Fragum sueziense
CCCGCCGCAGAGCACTTCCGGTAATCCGAGTTTTCTCTGATGAAAATTCCCTCGTTGATATTTGGATGTCGCTATTTACAACAGAGCGCTGTCCCATTCAAAAACAAAAGAAAAGTCCAACACAGCGATATAACTTGTGTCAGATTTTTTTTTTTTTTTTTGAATGGGACAGCGCTCTGATATGAATAGCGACAGCCAAATATCAAGGAGTAAAGAGCTAGGTTCACTAACCCCTATTTTTCGCCCAAAAAATATGAGAAAATCAAAATTTGAAAAGAAGTTCTAAAGTTATATTTTTCACTCAGTTCCAGCTTTAAACTACGTGAAATAACTGTTTTTGAAATTATAGACTGATTGAAGACTGTAAAAATAACCTCATCAAATAGGCATGTGTTGAGAAAAATGCGAAAAATCGCCATTTACAACGTGTTTAGAATTAAAAAAAATTATGAACACACGCTTGCCCGAAAAATCGGCAAAAATGGTGGAAAAAATGATTGAAAAAAACTTTTATTTTCTTGGGCACTATGTGTGCTCATGTTGTATTTTTCAAAATTGCATCGATGGTGTGTCAGCCGAAACTTCGCCATTTATCAGCATAATGTCCATTTGTCAGAATAATCTGAGAAAAGATTATCTGAAATGTTTGTTTCAGGAAAAGAAAATATTTTCCTTGCAAACAAAATTAGTTTTTAGCAAGAAAACAAAGTTATATGTAGATCACTTGCTTTCAAAAAGCAAATATGCGTTGTTGGAACGTACGAATCTTCCAGAGTACGAACAGACTCATTGCCAGTGTAAACAAATGCAGCCGACGCAAGTTTTCATTTGAGAAACAACAGATATAGAAATCTATCAAAGTTATAGAATAAGTAAATGTAACAGTATTTTTGATTTTCCTTAAAAAAATAACAGATCAACAAAAGACTAGACTATTATGTTGGTGTAAATATCTTTTTTCCACCAATGAAGCCTGTTGGACGGTCGGCCTGCATCTGTCATCGATAAAAAACCCCCAAAGAAATCACGGTTTCCATTACGTGGTTGCAAGATTTCGTTTAAATATCTTTTTAAATCATTGTAAAGGTTAAAAAGAGGTAATTTGTATTATATTCTAATGATTATGATTGAAAACCTCATTAAAAATGATAAAAACAAACAGCATTAAGTGTTCTATTTTTAGAACTAAGCCAATATCAATATATAACATTATTATTTCCATGTAAATGTTATCAAATGGTGTGGCCCATTGAATGTGACACTGGATCGTCACAATGGCGATCATGGTTCTACACCGCGCATCTCTACTTTTTTTTAAAGCAGTCATTTTACATAATTGCTAAACCTTTTTGACCCTATTCATTCAGCTGCTTTGCCATTTTTAAGCACATGTTTAAATTTTACTTCACTACAAACTTCAAGAGGCGTATTTTCCAATATTTAGTACACTGTATTCTAAAAATAGACTTTATCCATGACTTTATACATGATAATGAAATACACACCACGTGTATCAGACTCGGTTTTAACCCAGATAAAATATTGATTCAGTGGTGTACTGTTAGTCCAATCAATCAAACTTGACTCATTTAACCTTTTCCCAAACAAGACCTTGACGTTCCTATAAGATTATAGGCTTGGGAAAACATTGCTCAGGCAAAAGAAGAAAACGCTGATAATCAGCGTTTTCTCCTTTTGCCTTAATATTTTCGGGGTTATAATGTACACGAATTCTATCTTTACTGGTTTTCATTTAGCAAAAAAGTAAAGTAAAGGTGGTTTAAAGTCTCAAATTTACGACCTAGGTCTATATTCGCGAGACTTTCACATTTTACTCCAAGATCATTGAATTTCAAGTCGGCTATTTATAGTCGGTACCACTGGCAGCCACAGCACTTTAGCGTTCAACTCTCCCGTGTGCCCATTTAAATACACCTGGGTGAAGAGAAGCAACAAGGGGTAACTTTTTTGCTCAGAAAAATTCCCGAGGCACCAGCGGGATTTAAATCCAGGACCTCTCGATCTCGAAGCCTGCGTCCTTCCACTAGACCATGGCGCCCTACCAAAGTCATATGCATGCAGCAGTTTTTGAATTAGATTACCCGACTTTTTTGCTGTTTGGGAATGGGTTAACCCTTTCCCGAACAAGACCCTGTTAGAAGTTGCTTGGGAAAACATTGATACAAAAGAAGAAAATGCTTATAATCAGCATTTCTCCCTTTGCCTCTTTAGTCAACATTTCTGTTTTTTTTTTTTAGCTCACCTGAGCACGAAGTGCTCGAGGGGAGCTATTGTGGTCACTCACCGTCCGTCGTCCGTCTGTCCGTCTGTCCGTCTGTCTGTCCGTCCGTCAACAATTTCTTCAAACATCTTCTTCTCCAAAACTAACTGGCCAATTTTGACCAAACTTGGCAGGAATGTTCCTTGAGTGACCCTTCTCAAAACTTGTTCGCGGATTTTTGATTCGTCAAAAAATGTGGGCGTGGCAGGGTGGGGCTTATCGCACTTAGAGAAATCCTAAGAAAATTCTTTAAAAATCAACCATTGTTCCAATTTGAACCAAACTTGGCAGAATTGTTCCTTGAGTGACCCTTCTCAAAATTTGTTCTCAGATTTTTGATTCGTCTAAAAACGTGGCCGTGGCAGGGAGAAAGGCGCTTATCAGACTGTGAAAAATCATAAGAAAATTCTTTAAAAATCAACCATTGGGCCAATTTGAACCAGACTTTGCAGGGATGTGCCTTAAGCCATTCTTTTTAAAATTTGTTCACAAATATTTTCATTTGTAAAAAATTGTGGCCGTGGCAGGGAGAAAGGGGCTTATCAGACTTAGAGAAATCATAAGAAAATTCTTTAAAAATTAACCATTGGGCCTATTTGAAGCAGACTTTGCAGGAATGTTCTTTGAGTCTCTCTTTTCAAAATTGATTCACAAAATTTTACATTTGTCAAAAAATGAGGGCGTGGCAGGGAGGAAGGGGCTTATCAGCCTTAGAGAAATCCTAAGAAAATTCTTTAAAAATCAACCAAAGGGGCAATTTGAACCGAACTTGGCAGAATTGTTCCTTGAGTGACCCTTTTCAACATTTGTTCATAAATTTATAGTTTCGTAAAAAAATGTGGGTGTGGCAGGGCGGGGCTTATCTAACCAAGAGAAATTGTTAAAAAATTCTTCAAAAATCTTCTTCTCCTTAACCATAGGGCCAATTAAAACCAAATTTGGCAGGAATGTTCCTTGGGTGACCCTTCTTAAGATTTGTTCGCGGATTTTTTATTCATCCAAAATTGTGGGCGTGGCAGGTCAGCATTTACCGGACTTGGAGAAATCATAAGAAAATTCTTTCAAAATCAACCATTGGCCCAATTTGAACCACACTTGGCAGAAATGTTCCTTGGGTGACTCTTTTCAAAAAATTTTCTCAAATTTTTTATTCGTCAGAAAAAATTAGGCGTGGCTTATCGGACTTACAGAATTCCTAAGAAAATTCTTTAAAAATCAACCCTTGGCCCAATTTGAAGCAAACTTTACAGAAATGTTCCTTGAGTGACCCTTTTCAAAATAGCGATTTCATAGTAAAGTTCCGAAGGGAACTGATTAAACCATTTTAAAGTATTGCTCAATTTATTTAAATTTTCGGCGAAATGCCTTCTTCAGAAACGTTATAAATGAATTTCAGCGCTACTCCATTTCAACTTTGTCATGGGCGCCGCCATTAAATAACAACATGGTTGAGCAATACTTTAAAATGGCTTTTCAAAATATGTTGGCAAATTTTGTATTAGTAAAAAAGAGTGGGCGTGGCAGGGCGTGGCAGGGCGTGGCTTATCAGACTTAGAGAAATCATAAGAAAATTCTTTAAAAATCAAGCATAGGGTAAATTTGAAACAAATTTGGCAATGATGTTCCTTGAGTGACCCTTTTCAAGTTTGTTTGCAAATTTTTGATTAGTAAAAAAAAGTGGGCGTGTCTTAAACTTCTTTCAGGTGAGCGATATAGGGCCATTCTGGCCCTCTTGTTTCAATTTTTATTCATTTTGTCATCTGAAGCAGATCTCGAATCGGAGCAGTCCAATTTAGTCGTTTAGGAAAGGGTTACAAAGTATCTAAGTACTAGGGACGTTGAATTAAAAGTGGTAAAAATACTATTAAGGCCCCTAAGTTATGTGTTCACCAAAATTGTGTTTGTTAATTCTTGCTCAGATGGCCAATTCTATCTTCACATAGTTACTAATTACAATGATAGTTAATGCACTTCTATTATAATAAGTTTTAATTTTATGAAACAGAAAGATAATGATAAAATGTTTGTATTTTTGCATAATCGTTAGTGGGAGATCAAAACATTGTAACAACAGCTTGAAAAAAGCTTTGCCTAGGATATATAATTATATCCCCTTCTGTATGTGGTTGGTTACCATAGAAACTACACATGTATGAATAAGAATGTCGATCTAACCAAATGTATTGCATGTTACACATTTTAGAAAACATTTGGTTATCACTGAGTATATATTTGATCCCACAAAAAGCGTCCACCTATGTAGACTGAGAGTGGTTGAATCTTATCTCTCAGATGATTTCTGAATCTAGAATGTCTCCCCACCTCAATATAGATTGGGCCTAAAACATTCATTTTTGAAATTCGATACCTGATTGGCATCTGCAAATTGTTTTTTTATCTACATTGATATCCAATATGATCCATTTTGGCTTGACAGGTCACAAATATAGGCTTATATATTCATGATTGCTAGAATTACATTCTTTCTAAAAATAGAACATGCTGTCAATTTACTGATTACCATGGTAACCAATGTCTTTCTGTTTGATAAGTTGGTAATTGGTACAATGTACTACATAGAAAAAGCACATGATACTATATGAGAGATATTTTGAAAATAGAAAAGTACTGGTAAAATATTTGTATTTATGCATTATTTTGCTTGGTTACCATGGAAACTATGAATAAGAATGTTCATTTTGTGAAAGGTTTCTTATACAATGAATTTTAGAAAACGTTTGGTCCTCAAGTGATAATTAAATGAGTAGTAAAATAACAATTTTCTAAGAAAAAGAACATTTTTCTACTTACTGGTTACCATGGTAACCAATGTCTTTATATTTGATAAACTGATTTTAATAAATGTAAAATCATTTAATACACTCTTAGAGCAAAAAGAATTATGAAAAAGAAAGTTTCTGATAAAATATCTGCAAATTTACAATTTTTACGCAAATAACAAAACCGTTGCTATGGCAACGATATCAATAAGAATGGGTTATTCTTGTTATTTTCATAAACTTGAATGCCTGATGATTTGAATAACTCATGTTTTTCGGAAATTTGGAGTAGGGCCATTTTAACCCCTAAGTGAACCTACCCCTTTTCATCAGAGAAGAATCGGATTAACTTCTGGAGGCAAACAATGGGTTTATGGGAAATTAATATTGTATACATGAGAATTGTACTAAAAATAGTAACAAATCGACACTATCAAAACGAGGCTCCCAAAAGTGTGGAGAAAACAATGACGACGCACGCAGATTCAATATACAGAGATAAAGCGCACATGCATTCAATATACAGTGATAAAGCAAAGTTTTAAGTGGAACAAAAACTATGAAATTGATTGAATTTGTTAATAGCCGGTAAGAGGGTTATTTTAATGGATTTATAGTCAACCGTTCCTTGTTCAAAAATTTCGCATTTTGCCTCTAAGGACGACTTCCGGAGGCTGTTGTGTGTGTGTGTGTGTGGGGGGGGGGTCTTAGTGGAAACTTGTCCATTGCAGTTATGTGGAAATGATGTTTCATACTTAAACTCTTTCAGGAAAGACTCAAATTGGTTGAAGATTGTGTTGGGGAAAAACATAAAAAAGCAAGTGAGGAAATCTCAGTGTATCTACAAGAAAGTTTTGGAAATGACACAAGAATAGACTATGGCACTGGGCATGAACTAGCCTTTGCTGCATTTTTGTTTTGTTTTTATAAAATTGGTGTGTTAACAGAGGAGGACGCTCCAGCTTTAGTGCTTAAAGTTTTTGATAAGTAAGTTTGTTTACAATTCATTTGAATACATGTACATTGGTGAATGGAAATTAATATGAATTTGATTTGGGATCAGGAGTAAAGAATTTTATGACCTTTGAGATGACCATAGAACAATAATAGCCTTGTAATGTTTGCAGATGACAGTTGGATGTTGATACAGAACAAATTCTGGGTGTATAATCATGTGACTTCGAATTTCCGATAATCTTCAATAACTTTGTCAATATTTGATCAATTTGAATTTGGTTTGAAGCAGAGAAGATGGGAAAATGTCAGGAATAATCTGGATGAAGTGGATTTTTCAAAAATCTACTGATAAAAAAGTTATTGAAATTTTGGTTTATCTTCAATAATTTTTTATCAGTTGATTTATCGAAAAATCTACCACATCCACCTCATGCGTGATGTCTGTCCTCCTTCTCTGCTTCAAACCGAATTCAAATCGGTCCAGTATTTACAAAATTATGGAAGATGTTCTGAAAATATTGTATCACATGATTATCCAATGTGAATTTATGAACAATAAAGCACAGGAAAAACTGAGTCAAACAGGAAACTTACCAGAATTTTCTTATTTTACCTCAATATTTTCCCAGACCTTTCCTGTAACTTACTTCAAAATCAGGTCTTGTTTGTAAAGAGGTTAAAATATGAGCAAGGTTCTCCGCAGAATAATTTTAAGCCGTAGTTGCAAATTTTAAGTATTGGTAAACTTTGAAATGCATTGTGTTCATGCAAATAATTGTGAATAAAGACATAATGGGAAAAGAATTTCTTCTTTTCCCATAATGTTTTTATACAGAATTAACATTTATAATAATGCATTATTTATAGGTTTTTGACATGAAATACCTCTAAATGTTTCTATTTGGTGACCATTTGAAGAAATTAAGCTGTACGGGTAATAATGAAGCTGTAGGGGCATTACACTGATTTACATGAAGCTGTAGTGGGGCCGATACGGCTTATTGGGCTGGGGAGGACACTGCTTTGAAATTCATAAGGGTATACCATTTATGAGCTTGGGTGTAGAAAAGGCTTCCCTATAGCATTTGAGACCAACATGGATCCAGATCAGCCTTAGCACGGTGGATAATCATGTGATACAATATTTTCAGAAAATCTTCAATAACTTTGTAAATACTGGACCGATTTGAATTCGTTTGAAGCAGAGAATGTGGACAGATATCATGCATTAGATTGACCTGGTTGATTTTTGAAAAATTAACTGATAAAAAAGTTATTGCAGATAGACCAAAATTTTGGTTTATCTTCAATAACTTTTTTATCAGTTGATTTTTTTAAAAATCCTTTACATCCAGATTAATCCTGGCATTTTTTTCCACCTTCTCTGCTTCAAACCGAAGTCAAATTGGTCAAGTATTGACAAAGTTATTGAAGATTATCGGAAATTCTGAGTCACCTGATTATACACCGTGTTAGAGCAGACAACACTAACGCACAGGTTGATCTTGATCCATAGTGGTCTCAAATGCCTTAACCCATTACCAAACGGCAAAATTTTGACTTGTCCAAATTCAAAGATGTTGCACACGAAAATTAAAATTGAATGAAAAGGTACATATTTTAAACACGTTGTATGGAAAATACTGTGAGAAATGAAGAAATTGCTTGTCACAAGCAATTTCTTCATTTTCCACAATTTTTTTACATAGCCAGTTTCTTATGAGGAGTCCTAAAGTCATTGTATGGTAATGGGTTAAGGGACCCTTTTGATCATGGCTCATTTGATTTTCAGGTACCTAGATTTAGTACGCCGACTACAGACTACATACAGAATGGAGCCAGCAGGCAGTCAGGGAGTGTGGAGTTTAGATGATCATCAGTTTATACCATTTATATGGGGATCTTCACAATTAATAGGTTTGTGATTTTGAACACTGATAACCTAACAAAATAGAAAAGACATATATACAGTTGAGAACATCATGAAATTGACATTCTGAGTGGAATGGGAATGTTTTATGAGCGAATGAACGGATGAATGGAATGAGCGTTTTGAATGATTTTGTGTATCTAAAAAATTGATAACACGCCCACGATAACCTTTCAACCAATCAAACGTGATCTTAAAATAGTAACAGCTCGATATCGGAAATTTACCAATATTATAGGTATGAAGGTTTATCGATAATACGCCCATGATAATATTTCAGCCAATGAAATGCCTTCTTTTTAGCTCACCTGAGCACGAAGTGCTAAAGGTGAGGTATTGTGATCTATCAATGTCCGGCGTCCGTCTGTCCGTCTGTCCGTCACGGCGTCAACAATTTCTTTAAAAGACATCTCCTCCTAAACTACTGGGTCAAAATCAACCAAACTTGGCAGAAATGTTCCTTGGGTGGTCCCTTATAAAAATTGCTAAAATAATTGAAATCCATGAAAAACTGTGGTTGCCGTGGCATCGGAAAATGGGAAATTTCACAAAAGCTCAACAATTTCTTTAAACGACATCTCCTCCTTAACTTCTCGGTCAAAATCAACCAAACTTGGCAGAAATGTTCTTTAGGTGGTCCCTTATAATAAAAATTGCTAAAAGAATTGAAATCCATGAAAAACTCTGGTTGCCGTGGCATCAGAAAATGGGAAATTTCCATAAAGCTCAACAATTTCTTGAAACGACATCTCCTCCTTAACTTCTGGGTCAAAATCAACCAAACTTGGCAGAAATGTTTCTTGGGTAGTCCCTTATAAAAATTGCTAAAAGAATTGAAATCCATAAAAAACTCTGGTTGCCGTGGCATCGGAAAATGGGAAATTTCACAAAAATTCAACTATTTCTTTAAACTACATCTCCTCCTTAACTTCTGGGTTAAAATCAACCAAACTTGGCAGAAATGTTCCTTAGGTGGTCCCTTATAAAAATTGCTAAAAGAATTGAAATCCATGTAAAACTCTGGTTGCTGTGGCATCGGAAAATGGTAAATTTAACAAAAGCTCAACAACTTCACGACATCTCCTCCTTAACTTCTGGGTTAAAATCAACCAAACATGGCAGAGATGTTCCTTGGGTAGTCCCTTGTATAAATTGCTAAAAGAATTGAAATCCATGAAAAACTCTGGTTGCCGTGGCATCGGAAAATGGTAAATTTAACAAAAGCTCAACAACTTCTTTAAACGACATCTCGTCCTTAACTTCTGGGTTAAAATCAACCAAACATGGCAGAGATATTCCTTGGGTGGTCCCTTATATAAATTGCTAAAAGAATTGAAATCCATGGAAAACTATGGTTGCCGTGGCATCGGAAAATGGGAATTTTCACAAAAGCTCAACAACTTCTTTAAACGACATTTCCTCAACCCTGGGTCAAAATCAACCAAACTTGGTAGAAATGTTCCTTGGGTAGTCCCTTATAAAAATTGCTAAAGGAATTGAAATCCATGAAAAACTTGGGTTGCTGTTGCATCGGAAAATGGGAAATTTCACAAAAGCTCAACAATTTCTTTAAACGACATCTCCTCCTTAACTTCTCGGTCAAAATCAACCAAACTTGGCAGTAAGGTTCATTGGGTGGTCCCTTATAAAAATTGCTAAAAGAATTGAAATCCATGAAAAACTCTGGTTGCTGTGGCATCAGAAAATATGAAATGTCATAAAAGCTGATCAATTTCTGTAAACAAGATGTCCTCCTAAACTACATGGCCAAATTCTTCTCTGGGACAACAATACGTAACATATGCAAAGTTATTTGGCATTATTAAAACATTACTCAGGTGAGTGATTTAGGGCCCTCAGGGTCCTCTTGTTATAACAACCAATTAAACCTGTGAGCGTTTTTAACGTTCATTGAGCGCTATGAATGGTTTTGTGAGCGGAATGAATGAAAGTTTGAATGGAATGATTTTGATCGGAATGGAATGGAATTAATGTCAATTTCATGATGTTCTCAACTGTACAACTCAATAGATAACTCATTTGAATCAGATAATACATGTACTTTGTTTTCTAATTAACATATACAATCCATCATAAGCACTAAAGGGCCAGAGGTGAAATTTTGGAAGTGCCAGTAATTCCTAAACTGTGTTACATTTCCATTCCAAATACAAACATGAGCATTTTGAACGGTTTAGAAATTTGAATTTATGCATACTTAAAGAAATATTTGACAAAATATTTAAAATTACCTCCCTTGCATATGAATGTAGAGTAAAATAATATTTGTGAATTATTTTCTTCTAAGCATAATTTTGAAATCCTGCACAGTGAATCAACTTATGTGAAGTGTATTTACAAGTGTGTGTAATTTTATGCATGTCGTATGGCTAGAAGTGATGTTTTTAATGATGGGTCATATACCTCAAAAGAAATAACGTAAACTATTAACAAACAGCAAAATTTGAATGGAACCCATTTTGAAAGCTGCAAATTACAAAATGCATCTTGACAAAAAAATGTGGTGTTTGAGAAAAGGTTAAGTGAGACATTTATCTTTTTCAGGTCATCCCAGAATTAAGCCAAAATCTTTTGTTAATCCAGACATTTATGAGGGGTTTTCTAAAGAATATTTATTTCTGAGCTGTATAAAGTATATAAATAAGGTAAATATATTGTAAGAGATCTATTGTTTGTCCTTGAAAAAAATATTAAGGATACTATCCTTACCTTTACACCATCTTTATTGATTATCATTGCAGTGTTCTCCCCAGCCCAATAAGCTGTATCAGCCCCACTACAGCTTCATTTAAATTAGGGCAATGCCACCACTACAACTTCAAAATTACCCCTACAGCTTAATGTCTTCAAATTGGTCACCAAATAGTGACATTCAGAGGTATTTCATGCAAGAAACTGATAAATAATGCATTCTTATAAATTAAAATGTAATAATTCTGTATAAAAACATTATGGGAAAAGAAGAAATTGCTCAAATTTAGAAATTTCTTCTTTTCCTATTATGTTTTTATTTACAATTATTTGCATGAACACATTGCGTTTCAAGGTTTCCAATAGATGTACCTGTCCTATAATTTGCCACTACGGCTTCAAAATATTCTGCGGAGAACCCTCCATTGATCTATGTTGGTGTGCAGCTGGAGCCTCGGTTAGGATGTTGTGGTAGTACTGGTATGAGAAATGACAGGAATTCATGGTTAGGTGCTTCAGCCAGGGCGATGTGACCATAGCAGCTGAAAACCCCAATAAATAAAATCAAATCTAATCTTTACAAAGGCACAGAAAAATAGAAAGTTAAAAGATAGTATTTGAAATGTGAAATACATGTAAATTTGAAATGAAAATCCATGTAGTGAGCTATCAAATGCTCATGCAATACTTTACGAAGTTTCATTTTATCCATTCTATAGTATTCGCTTTTGCAAATACAATTCCTTTCTAAAAACCCTCTCATGACATTGAGATTGATGGAAATACTAGTATGTTCTTCTATTGCCATATATTTTTGACCCATTCCCACATATGTACAATTTTTGATGCTCCACACAATTTTGCCTTTGGAAAACATTGTGGAAAAAAAAAACAAATTGCTCGTGACAAGCAATTTCTTCATTTCCCTCTATGATTTCTACCCAGCAAGACAAAAATGCATAGAATTTTATTTTCTTCAATTTGTCATCTGCTTTATATTTGAGTTTGCACTAGCCCAAAATTTCGTCGTTTGGTAATGGGTTAACATATTCAAACTTTTACAGTATATTTATAATCATATTTGAAAGAAGACTTTTAGCTCAGTGTATGTGTCCTAAATAAAAGTCCAGGCATTTAGCTTCTACCCTTCATTTTTGTTTCAGGTAAAAACGGGTCCGTTTGCAGAACATTCTAACCAGTTATGGAACATTAGTGCTGTGCCCCACTGGGAGAAAGTCAATTCTGGACTCATTAAAATGTATAAGGCAGAGGTAGGTTTGAATGTGTAACTATGCCTGATGATCTGTGAAAAGAAAATCGAGATTGAATGGCTTTTTCAAATGTAAGAGAGGGTATTCTAGTCATCTGGGTTTCAGGGTTGGTGTTGTCTCTGCTAATCGTATTTCTTTAGAACTTTGCACATGCTTTTGTTATTCTAACTCTTTTTGGCAAAGTTCATTACCCTTCTTTTCAACTTAGTTAAATTTTTACCGTTTATTACTTGTAAGGTTTTGCTTTGTACAAAAACACAGGAATGAAATAAACACCAGTCTCAATTCCAGTTTTCTCTGAAACTTTTTTAAAACTTTCCCCAACAAGTAAGTCCTGGTTTTGACATTCTTTATAGAAAAGGCTGGGGAAAACATTGAAACTAAAGGAGAAAATGTTCAAAATCAGCATTTTCTCCTTTTGTTTCAATATTTTTCAGGTTATATTTTACACAATTTCTATATTTATTGATATTTATTTCATCATCTGCAGCAGCTTTGAATTTGCATCAGTCTTAATTCTTGTCATTGAGGAAAGAGTTAATGCAACTCTTTGTAACTACTGGCATGGTTTCTTTTTCAGATTTTAGCCAAGTTTCCTGTGATACATTTCTTATTTGGGAGTTTACTGAGTATCAAACCTGTAACCTGAACAAATCTACACAAATAATAAATTGAATTTGCATCAGTCTAAATTCTTGTCATTGAGGAAAGAGTTAATGCGATCCTTTGTAACTATTGGTATGTTTTCCGTTGCAGGTTTTAGCCAAGTTTCCTGTGATACAACATTTCTTATTTGGGAGTCTGCTGAGTATTAAACCTGTAACCTGAACAAATCTACACAGATTACTATGAAGTTGATTTATGCTTTCTTACAGAATCTCCGTTTCTGGTTCTGAAAGAGAGGACTTTGGAAAACATAGAAGCAAAAGAAGAAAATGCTGATAATCAGCATTTTCTCCTTTTGCTTCAATGTTTTCTCTGCTGCATTGTACACAAAGGATACCTGTATCAGTATGAAGTTTATTGTCTGCAAAATCTTTCAAATGTAAATGCTATAAAAGTTGCCGATTGGGAAAGGGTTAATGTAATCTTTTGTAACTATTGATACGCTTTGTTCTTCAGGTTTTAGCCAAGTTTCCTGTGATACAACATTTTTTATTCGGAAGTCTGCTGAGTATTAAACCTGCAACCTGAACAAATCTACAGGAACCAATGAATTGACATTTTATCAATAATAGCAGATCTATAGAAGGAAGTGCCAGTCATTTGAACAAATTATAACATAATAATGACAAGATTTAAGTGTAGTTGAAATTGTATGCTGTTGCAATTTTCAAAGTGATAAACAACAAAATCTTCATCTTTCCTAACATCCAATATAAACTGGATTGTTTTGCAGTCAACATATCATCCAATTCGAGCTTTGGACTGTTTTAATTTGAAAAATGCTGCATACATGAAAATGTTTCCAAACTTTTTTTATTGGCCTATTTCAGGAACTCAAAACTAGTTTTTTCAACAGTAACATGTTAGAGATAATATTTCAGTATAACACTGCTTTTTCAAAGAAAACATCATAACTGCAGCTTAAAACAAGTGGCGATTAGGTAAACGCGAAGAAACCCTTGAACAAGATATTGTTTTGATGTCCAAAAGAGAATATACTAAGGAAACATTTGGGAAAAAGAAGAAAATGCTGTAACCCAGCATTTTCTCCTTTTGCCTCAGTATTTCCTGTACTAATCTTCTCTTTATTAATAACAATTTTTTCAACTGCAAGAGCTTTCAAAGTGGACTACCGTAATATGTTATCGTATGGGAAACAGTTGAAATTCAAGTTTAATTTGATAAAATACGAGCGTAATATTAGTAACTGGCAGTGCTATTTAAAGTGCACAAGCCTCAGATATAGTCTGTGCATATTTGAAGTTGTTGTTTCTATGCTTAAATAAATACACATTTTAATCGTTTTGGAAAGTGTTAAGGCAACCATATTTCCAGATAAATCTGTGACTAAGTCATGGTGGATAATCATGTGACTCAGAATTTAGAAAATCATCAATATTTTTGTTAATACTTGACAAATTTGAATTCTGTTTCAAGCAGAGAAGATGGAAAAATAGCAGGAATAACCTAGACTTGGTGGATCTTTAAAAGATCAGCTGATAAAAAAAGTTATTAAAGATCAACCAAGAATTTTGTTGATGTTCAATAACTTTTTTATTAGCTGATCTTTGAAAGATTCACAATGTCCATCTAATGCGAAACTGAATTCAAATCGGTCCTGTTTCATCAAAGTTCTTGAATATTTTCTGAAATTGTTGTATAACGTTATTATCCACCGTGTAAGTGCAGTCTGAACAAGATGCATGTTTTTGCCCCCCCTCCAGTTGCTGCAGCTCATGCTAAAGCTACAAGAGCACTGCTTTGAGCATGTGGTCAGAATTTGCTTATTCACAGTCTAATCTTGATCCATGCTATTCTGAAACGATATACATGCTATATAATAGCAATGAACTTTCGCTAAAACAGACAGGGGTTAACGTTACGCTTTGATAAGCTGTCGGTGTTTGTTATAAAATCTCGTAACTACAGCTTCGATTATGCTGTAGTTGCGGTGTTTTAGAATAACACCAACAAAATACCATTCTTTGTCTGAAATTGCGTAATAGTTTACCTGATAAAATTGAACCCTATTGCCTATTTGCCAGATCCTGGTTCGAAAGAATAAAGCTTATTGTTGTCAAAAACTCATGAAATTCAATCAACAAAAAAGTGAATAAACAAGTAAATAAAATGTAAAGGGAAAAACGACTTTCCTTGAAATGTTACCATTTAAATCATACCCTTTTTGCTAGACGGGACTTTAAATGTCCGAGGAGCTGACATCATAGCCACATTTCAGCCCTAGTGTCAGATTGTAGCAGGGAAAGGATATGAGACTTCCCCACAACTGATAATCAGCATTTTCTCCTTTTGTTTTAATATTTTCAGACCTATTTTGTACACAAATCCTTTCTTTAGCATCATTCACCATGACTTCTATAGCAGCTTTGACACGGGACTACCCTAAGATTTGGTCGTTTGGGAAAGGGTTTACCCTAACACTATCAAGGGCTGACCCTAACGGCAGAATTAAGTAATCGTCTACAGTTTTATCCATGGAATATCTGGCACAAAATTGTGTTTGCTTTAAAAATGACGTTACAAGGTTAATTAATTAAACAATTTATATGAATTAACGTCCTAGCAAAAAGCGGACATTATCGATTTCATTGGATGATAATCACGGTGGAGATTGTGCATCACGGGATGGATAACAACTACGGACAAAGTATTCTAGATTCTGGTCAAATACCGGTATTTTGCAATTGTCTTTTTATTTCTTGGTCAACTTTCAATAGGTTTGCTGCATGCACCCCGCCTTACTAAGCTCGTTTCTCAGATACATGAATATTAAATATTTGTAGAATCCTTTTTACCTTTTCCAAATATTGATCCCAACCAACCAGTAAAGCAAAGAGGTTTTAGAAAAGCAAAGAGGTTTCAAGTATGCCATACATCAGAGGAACGAGCTTAGTAAGGCGGGGTACCTGCAACAAACCGTTTGAAAATTGACGCAGAAATAAGAAAAATATTGCAAAATGTCCCACCTGAAGCGAGGCAAATTCGTCCGTAGATGTACCCATCCCATCAGGCACAATCTCCACCGTGATGATTATACATGTCCGCCCATATTTTTCGTGAGCGCAACTAATCCGAACAAGCGACATAACTTGTGTCGGAATTTTCTTTTGTTTTTTAATTGGATAGCGCTCTGATGTAAATAGCGACATCCAAATATCAAAATGCGAATTTTCATAAGAGAAGACTCGTATTATTTCCGGTGGCAAACAATGGGTTTATGGGAAATTAACATTGTATTAGATCTATAGGGAATCGAACTGGTTTTAAACTGCATCGTTTATCAATGCAAGAATCGGAAGATAAATGACGGAAGTAAAGAGAATCTTCAATTTTTCCGATTTCCACAAGATCAACTCAAGCGCAGAGCATGGACAAAGGCAGTGAACAGGGACGAATTTCGCCTTTTGCCTCTATGGACGACTTCCGGTGGCTGTTGTGTGAATGTGTGGGTGTCTTAGTGGAAATAAGCTAATTTGATAAGTTGTTGTATGTAATTTGAAAGTATTAAACTGAATTGAATAGTCAATAAGATTTTGTTTAGTCGTCGACAATAGGCTACATTTTGATGCACAACAGAATGTTGTATAAGCGACCGTGTGCTTGAAATCGTTTTCCAAATCGGTCACGTGGGTCTATGATTTTCAGCATATAGGGAACAAATTCACCCAGTTGTAGAGGACGAGAATTGACCCGGCAGAGCATTCCATTCGATTAGCATTAGTATATGTCGGTATGTACAAAATTGGGGGTCCGCGTGTTTTGATTTATAATTTGTGCCAACAACTGTTTTTGTAAGCACAATTGGGTCATGTAACTGGAATCGGTTGTTGGCATGCCTGGTTCCGCGTCATATTTGCAA
The DNA here is from genome assembly GCA_963680895.1 of Fragum sueziense. Lineage (NCBI taxonomy): Eukaryota > Metazoa > Mollusca > Bivalvia > Cardiida > Cardiidae > Fragum > Fragum sueziense. Next base: position 16,478 of record CAVMGG010000513.1, read on the forward strand.
AATTTAGTCATTTTCCAGACATGGTCGAAATTAATATTTTTTCTTAAATTTTGAATTCGTGGTAAATCTGTACATTTTATCACGGTTTTCCGAACATAAAGTATTATGAATATTTCCATAATACATATTTAATCAATTGTGTGAGTTGTACATGCCATTTAGAGTCATTAATTAAGGGGTAAAAGGTGAAAATGCAACAACCCTTAGATAGTATATGTCGGCATGTTCAAAATTAGGGGTTCGCGTGGTTTGAATTATTATTATTTGTGCCAACAACTGTTTTCGTAGTCACAGTAGGGTCCTGTAACAGGGATCAGTTGTTAGCATTTCAGGTTCCGCGCCGTTTTCGCAAAATTACGTCATTTTCCTGAAAAGGCCAAAATTGGCTTACATAGTAATAAGTAACAATGTGTAAATAGATCTCTTATAGCAAGGTATGTTTGAAAATCCATCGTTTATCATATTGGTTATCGCTAAAGAGTACAAACAAAAACATTTGATACCGCTATCACGTTCGTCTCGTATTTCCGGTAAGCACTTCCGGTTTTTATGTCCGCCATGGCATTTATACATACCAACCATTATTCTGTAGACTATTTTGCTATGAACTTGCTCTTACTTGTTTTTGGTCAGTAAGTTGAAAGCCGTTCAAGAAGTTGTCAGAAACTATTTGGGAATACATCATGGAATTACGTTAAAAGTGCGTTATATCGCTGTGGTGTTGTTACGTGGCGGAATTGGCGCTAAAGGGCTTTTATTTCGTAAATACGTTTCTCAAAGCATAAGTAGCTATTTGAGGAAACTTTATGAGACATTTCTGTGCTGGGAAAAACATGTAAGCCCGGATAAGGACATTCAATGAAACATGCCACCACATGATGACCGTCATAATTTCCCAACATCACAATAAAATCGTTCCATATCGGCACCAGCACTTGCGAGCGACTTCTAGAGGAATTTCAACATACGGTATCCACACAAATCACCGGTAATCGTCTACGCAGTCGGGAGTGTGCTAGACGTTGACTGGACGTTGTTCACAGTGTCTTTCACGCCACACCATTCAAGTGCCAGACTTGACTGGGCTGAAGTCAAGGAAATTCTACGCTAGAACAACGTTGATGTTCCCCCGTTACGAGCGCGCCGCTCTGATTTGTCATCTTAAGATCACATGGCTGGACATTTGGGGGAGGGGGGTGGAGACGTGTACATGATCGTGATGAATTGAAATCGTTGATGGTGTAAAAAAAACTATTTTAAGCAGTTTAGAAACAGGCCCGTAGAAAGCAATTTCATTTTAGGGTGGTTCATGTCCCTGCGTCTGGATATGGGGGGGGGGGGGCTAAATTGGATTTTCGGATTTCCCTTAACTTTCAGTGTAAAATAAGGACATTTCGACAGTTTTGGCCCTAGCTCCCCCTTTCCTACGGGCCTGAGAAATCGTTTCACGGTTGTGCTTGTTCGAAAACGACTTCACAACCGGTATCGAAATAACATGTGATCTTCTGTTGTGACCCCTCAGCTACGTGAAGACATTATTGAACGTTACTAAAAAGCGAGATTTGAATGTCGAGTGTCAATGTAGTTGGCTGCAATGTCGCTGAAGTTCTCCCAGCTGTACATGTATTTTTCGGTGCATATAATGCAGAGTCCGATCGTAGAAAAGACCAGACGTTTTTTCTGGAAGGCGTTTGAAATGGCAGACACTGGTATCTTAAACGCGCTTAATGCAATTGCATGTGACCTTGCACTCTGTTGAATAACATTTGCTGCGAGGGAATATTTCGCATGTCAGCTTTATCATCAAGGTTCAGATATTTCTCATTTTGATGCTTTGAGATGGTGGTCGTTCCGCCGAAAACAGTTTGAGTCAGAACCAACTCCTTCCTACAAAAGTAATCTTTCGGGAATCTGTGTCATACCAATGCGTCATGTGGAATTTCGACAGGCCCGTAGGAACAGGGGGGGGGGGGGGGGCTAGGGGGGGGGGCTAAGGCCCCCCCCCCAATGTTGGCCAAAAATGCCGAATTTTCTTAATTTTACACTGAAAAATTTGGGAAAATCCAAATTAGCCCCCCAATATTCAGGACAAGGGCTTTAGCCCCCCCCCCCCCCCCCCAATGTGAAATTGCTTCCTACGGGTCTGTTCAATATTGTTTCACACCCAGATACTAAGCAAAAGCTCTAGATAACGCTCGACTTGGATCTTTGATAATATTCCAGTATATCACATTCAAAATTTCCGCATTGATGTCAACCTTGGTCGCGTAGGCAAGACGTTAACCTGGTCTATATCTCATAAACTATATGAGATTAGAGCCTAAATATTACTCACATAGATAGCTCCTAATGAGACGTTTCTTTTGAGTCCATTACCTCTGACCTTGTGACTTTGACTTTGTAGTTTGACCTCCTTTTCAGAATAAATACCCATATTACACATAGAGCCTTGATATTTCTTTCAAAAAAAAAAACAAAAAAAAAAACATATTGTCAGTGCCTTTCATTTTGGACCATGACTTAAGGATTTATACTCTTGCTAAAACCTTTCATTTGCAACCATGACGATTGACCTCGTGACTTTGACCTTGAAGTTTGACGTATTTTTCTGACAAAGTCCGGTTTATACGAGTTAAGGTATATGACCCATCATTAAAATCACCACTTTCTAGCCATGTGACATGTATCAAATTACACACACTTGTAAATACACTTCACACAAGTTGATTCACCGTGTCGGATTTCAAGATTATGGTTCAAGAAGAAAATAATTGACAAATATTTTTTTTACCCTATATTCATATACAAGGGAGGTAATTTTGAACATTTTTGTTAAATATTTCCGTATGTTTGCATTAATTCAAAATTCTAAACCGTTGAATATGCTTCTGTTTGTAGTTGGAATGAAACTGTAACACAGTTTAGGAATTACTGGCATTTTTCAAATTTCGCCTCTTGCTCTTTGGTGCTAATGATGGGTTGTAGGCCTATACGTTAAGTTGTTCGCGTAAACATTTGCATTGTTAGATAATGGATCTGATTTTTCTGCTTTTTTTGTCAATTAACCAGCTTTCAGATTCAATTTAAACAAAAACAAATAAAGCAGATCTCGAGCTACACATGCCGAAAAACTGTTTTAGCACCCTTTTTGTATGGCGCGGTTACAATAGGAAGAAAATATACAGCGGTTATATGGTGGTGTGCAAAATCTTGTCGGATTCATGATATGCTAAAGTTTAAAACTCAATCGTTGAATTCTATCATTAAATTTGATTTTTATTTCTTAACTTCACCAGGGAATCGCGTTCTTTACCGTGGCGTCACGAAAATCTGACGCCGGTACATGGATGCCAACAAGCAGTTTCTTCCACTCCAGGGTGCACTCTTTCCATTCCACACTGTTGGCATAAATAATAATTCAAAACACGCGGATGTACATGTATACCGACATATACTACATGGGCTGCTCTGCCAGGTCATTTATCGTAAGGTAAAATCGTGACTTAATTTCGGACAAACAAATATTTAGATGGTGTTGTTATAAAATCTCACAACTACGGCTTGATTAAAGCCGTAGTTACGAGATATTATAACAGCACTGGTGGTTTATCAAACATAACGTTCAACTGTGTCTATATTTAGCACAAAATTCATTGTCATTGTTGTTGTGTCACGCGATTTTCTGTCGTGTATTTATATGAGCCGTCGCGCGAACAAGGACCATCATGGGACGCGCATTTGAGAGTACCATTTCTGATTGTAATTCACTGCACCGAATTTCGAAGATTCTTCGACTAGCCCGGATAGGTCAGTCTGTAACGTCGGAGTCTCTCAATCCAGGGGTCGCTAGTTTGAACCCCGGCTCTGCCAGTATCCATTCTGACATTTTACAAACAGTCATTTGTCTCTCACCAATGGGTGTGAATAATCTATGTGAGAAAGCAACTGGATGCTCGGTTTGGATATTGTGGTGGTACTGATGAGAGAAATACCAGGAACCCACGGTTAGGTGCTCCAGTCGCCGCGATATGACCATTTCAGTTGAAAACGGCGTAAACCCCCTATAAAACCAAAAACCCATGGATTCTTCATACATTTAATGGAACTTCAGCTTTTCAGCCATAAAGTCAATAAAAATATTGCATCATACTTGAAAACTACTTGAAGCGGATGATTTACGTATTAGATAGAGGCTGTATAGTAGATTCTACGCGATATAAACGTTCAAAAGGCGCAGCCTTTGAACGTTTATGTCGCGTAGAATCTACTATGCAGACTCTATCTGACTTAGTGTTCGTCAACCAATGAAAACATATGCTCTTCAAACCACGCCTCAGACCGGAGCTACTATCAAGCGGATTTTACTAGAATTACAACATTTTCCCAAAAAAAATACTTCATTTTCCCAAAAATATGACATCATTTTCATAACAGCACAAGAAACGGGGGCGTGGCTATGTATAAAATGATCGGCAGTGCGTTTATGTGAAATATATAGCGCCGAAATTTTCAAATATGCTGCAATTTCATTGGTCCAAAAACGAGGACGAACACTAAATAACAAACGGGTCCCGGGTCAGTCGATCCATCCTTCGTATGAGATTAGGATCATTAAAGTTTATCGTCCCACTCAACTACTAAAGTCATATGGAGACGGGACCTCGGTTTAAAGTCTCATCCAAAATACTGGAGAGGCGGGGGATCGAACCTGCCATCCCTGTGTTACAAGTTCAGCGGGTTACAACTGCACCAAATCCGCCACTACCTTGTTTGTATAAGAAGCCGGTGGCTTTTAAGAAGTCATTCGGTGCACATCGGGTTTTGTCGGGTCCAACACGGAATCGGCCGAGTTGTGGCGAATGTTTCGAAGTAATGTGTCGTCGCTTTTCAACGAAAACCTCGTAACTACAGCTTGTTTTAAGCTGTAGTTACGAGGTTCTCGATGGAAAGCAGCGATGTGTGCCGATGTAGAATAACGGAAGATTTACCCGCATTTAGTGTTCAACCTAGTTTTTGGACCAATGAAATTGCAGTATTTTCAAATATAACGGCGCTCTATTTCGCGTAGACACCACTGTCGGCCAGTTTACGTGACCTATATATATAGCCACGCCCCGTCTCATGTGATTTTTATCTCCGCCCATCTGTCGATACATGACAGATCCTTCGCAAGTTTTTTTTTGTTTTAACCCTTTCCAAACAATCAATTTCTATAGGGATCCCATTTCTAAGCTTCTAAATAACAAAATATTATGTTGATAAAAATTGAGTTTCTCTTTAACCCTTTCCCAAACGACAAAATTTTAGAGTGATCCACTTCAGAAACTGCCACAAATGACAAAATAGATGCTAATAAAGATAGGATTTGTGTAAAATATGACATAGGAAATATTGAGACAAAAGGATAAACTGCTGGTTATCTTCTTTTGTTTCAATATTTTCTCAGGCCTTTTCTATTAGGGACGTCAAAACCAGGTCTTGTTTGGGAGAGGGTTAAAACAGCACAGAAAATATTTTGGCAAATGGTCTTGGTGAGTCAATTTCGATGAGTACCCACAACATAGACATATGGATTTGGTAAACATAAATGAAATAATGTAAAATCAACATCATTTTCTTCTTTTGTCTCAATGTTTTCCCAAGCCTTTCGTTTAGGGGCTTTAAAACTAGGTCTTGTTTGGGAAAAGGTTAGAGAAGGATTTATGCGTCGTCTGTAACAATGGCTAAAAGTAGAGTTTGTTCTCGATTACTAGAGAAAAAGACAAATGGTAAAACTTTGATTTTTACCTTTTTCGTGAATAGGTTACAACAGTTGCTACGTCGATATTCCCTCTAACAATTGGGTTGGCGTAATTAAATCTGAATCGTCTATTTCGTCAAAAAAAAAAAAACAAAAAAAAAAAAAAAAACAAAAAAAAACCCGTCCAATTTGAAACTTGCATCCATGTGGACGCACTTCACGGGTCTTTACACAATTTTTGGCGGGGAATTACTTCCGCTGTTGTTTTAGTGTTATGAGCCAATAATGAAGCGAGGTCAATGAAGAATATTGACGTCCAAAACATCGTATATGGTTACAATCAAGCTGTGAATACGCTATTTAGGTCTCTATCGGATGGAATTATTTTGGCGGGAATTGCTTACATTGTTGTTTCAGTGTCACGAGCCTATGATATGGTGCTATTAACTTCTTGTTTCTTTTTTTGGAAAAATGATGTAATTCCAGTCTGATGCAATCAATTATAGCTCCGGTTGGAGGCGTGGTTTGAAAAGGGATTGTTTAATTGTATGCTTTGATTGGTTGTCGAACACTAAGTCAGATAGAGTCTGTATAGTAGATTCTACACGAAATAAACGCCCAAAGGCTGCGCCTTTGAGCGTTTATTTCGCGTAGAATCTACTATACAGCCTCTATCTAATACTAAACCCTTTCCTTATTAAGACTTTCGTTTGACGTTCCTGACGGAGAAAAATACCGTACAAAACATTGTGAGAGACGAAGAAAATGCTGATAACTAGCATTTTCTCCCTTTCCTTTATGGTTCTTATTCCATTCAACTGTTGGTAGTATTTATTTTGTCGTCTGGAACTCCTTTGATATTTGACTGGTCTAAAATTTCGCCGATCGAGAAAGGGTAGCGACTGAGCAATAATCACATGTCACTGATCTAGTGTGTGTTTTATGCAGTTCGTGTAATGAGAGAAAATAGTAAACATCTTCCGACAGAATATTTTGAAAATTAAAGGTATGTAGATCTACATGTATTATCTTATGAAACTGTTTCGACAGAAATAAATTTGCACATTCATTTAATCCGTTCCTTCATATTTTTTATAGACTCTATTCATTTATAAAGTCTTTGTAAAACTGTCCAAGCCCAAAGTAACCAGAATTGATTTTATCAGCTGTGTATTTCTGAAAAGTTGAAGTTGAAACTGTGGAAAATGAAGAAATTGCCTGTAGTTAGCAATATCATCATTTCCCAGTTTTCTACGAGAGACATTTCACGAGTTCGTAAAAAGTCACATTTGTAAATATTTCGTTGCAGCCAAGTATTGTAGCAGTCTTGATCTACATGTGATTACTGCTTTATTGTCGTTATGCTTTCCCCAAAAAGTTTGAGGCAAAATATATAGTCGCCACACCGTCCGTAAGTCCGTCCGTCCATCCGACCGCCCACAGCCACACCTCGACAACCTTTTGACCAAATTTAAAGAAAACTTTACATGTGAACTTCGTGGAATATATCTTACGGACTTTTTCTCAATTCCTCAATTTGAGACTAAAGCTTTTCTCGTTGTTTCTAAATTTAAAGCTGTGTCAATGGAAAAGGGGGCGGGCCTTAGTGTAGAAGGGCAAGTTTAAAAAAGATGTGACCAAAGTGCGACATTACAATATTAAGAATAACAGCTATTTTAGCTCCACTGGCCTTCAACCAGCGGGCTATTGTCATGGCGTTGTGTCCGTCGTGCGTGCGTCCGTCCGGTCGTCAACTTTTTAAAAAAAATCTTCTCCTCCGAAACTACTGGATGGATTTCAATCAAACTTCAAAGGAATGATCATTAGGTGGTCCTCTATCAGATTCCTTCAATTAATTATGATTGAACCAGAAAGTCTAGAGTTATCTGCCCTTGAATTAAAAGATGGCTGTTTTGACTTTATTTTCACTCTAGCACTTACAAATGTTGGCCGATCAAGTCAAAACTAGGTCAAAATGTTGGAGAAGGCAATATCTTGCCTGTGTGTTTTCAGCTTGATCTGAATTTTATATCATGAGTTATGTGCACTTGAAAATAACAAAATTGTCATTTTCGGCTTAATTATGCCCCCTTCCGAAGAAAATGGGGGTATATTGTTTTGCAAGTGTCGGTCGGTCGGTTGGTCGGTAATTGTCACAAGCAATTTCATCATTTCGCATGGTGTTTCAAAAGCCATAAGGCCTATTTTTTGGGGAGTCATTTCAAGGGCGGATCCAGGATTTTTCCCAGGGGGATGGGGTGGGGGGATGGAGGGACCGGTCCAAGTCAATTTCCAAGAGGGGTCCAGCTCAAATTATGGCTTAAAATGTTATATACTCAAAGGCAAAAGTAACTTTACAGTTTTAGAATAATTCTAGTTTCTTAATTTCAAAGCATATTTATGATATTTTCACGACCATATGTTTTCACGGTGATTTTTTTGATTTTCTTAATTAACACATCCGTTTCATCGACGTCACAGCAATCTGCACGTGAATATCGTTAAAATTACTAAAATACCCCACCCACACAATGTTGTTGTAAATAGTGATATTATTTTTTGCATGCTTGATCTTTGTTGGTCGCCACACAAAAGGCCAGAATTGTATTCCAGTTACCAGGAAAAGGTAAGCAATCCGACGCCGACAAAAACAGGACATTAAGCATGATGAGATAGCCAGGATTAAATTTTATGTTTCTATGCTAATGAACTGCACCCGTCAATCGATTGTTAACTTTTTGAACGTATTTCAACACTTACGGGGTCGAAAATTGAGAGTACCCATAACCAAGACCAATAAATTCGTGTTTAGCATTAAAGTGACCTGACGTTGAGTTTTCACCGGAAGCTGCAGTAAAGATGCATGAAATCGTTAGTTGAGCAGTAGAACTGTTCGATGTCGAATTTGAAACATTGATTTTAGTGCTAGACGTCCGGTAGCCAGACCCCTTGAGTTATACAATATCATGACGTCAACGTCAAAAACGCCCATATTTGACCTTATGTAGCATTTTGAACACACTGAGATTGGAGTTAGCCCCTCTTTTCTGACGATAGAGGGTTAAATGTTAGTGTCATAGGCGATAGAAGACGTGTGGACACAAGAACGTGCATGAAATAGAGAGTGTGCTACGGGACAATTGTTTAAGAATTGAATAGCTCAAGATCAGACGGTTGACCTTTTCCATACACGAGTACTTTTTTGCAGTCAATAATATACATAGGGACAAAGAAACACTGACATTAGATAAAATTTAGCATAAAATGCGATTTTTTTTTCTAAAAAAGTGTAATAAAACTTCACCTGGATTTTTCAAATTGACCCCTTTATTAATGTCGTGGTAACACCAGCGTAAAGAAAGGCTGAGCACTCTCTTCTATCCCACATTGTTCTTGCAAAATGGCATATGTATATGTATAACAAAAGTAATTTCACAGACTGTGATTAGTGTTTGATAAATCAATTGAAAGTCAGGTGTAAAGTTACTTTTGCCTTTCAGTATAGATATGTAACGTTACACTCAATTTATAAAGTCAAAATTTAATTTTCAGCCAATGCCAGGGGGGGGGGGTCCGGACCCCCCTGAACCCCCCTCTAGATCCGCCCATGCATTTATTCTGTTTTTTTTATTTCAGGAACTGAACGGATCCGATAAAAAACGATACGAAAATGGAGGTTTCTGGGAGAGCCAAAGATTTGCGGGAAGAAGCACGTGCTCATGGACTTTGCACACCTTGTCTAGGAGAAGGGGAGGAAATAATTGCCGATTCGTTTTGTACCGTGTGCAACGAACTTCTGTGTGAGCTGTGTGGCAGAGCACATAGCCGAGCTAAGGTGTCCAAAGGTCATGAACTGCTTTATGGTGACGATATTCCGCCCAAACCAATAGATACATTGAAGGAAAACGTGTGTCAAAAGCACGGGAACAAGTTGTTCGAGTTTTACTGCAAGACGCATGATTGTTTCTGTTGTCCAACTTGCTTTGCGCAAGAGCATCAAGGTTGTTGTTGGTTATATATCGAGGAATTGTCACATGGAATTCTGAAAAGTGAACCATATTTAGTGGCTTCTAGAGAGCTTGGGGCGATGATTGGTCGGTTGGAAGGAGCATCTGTTGGAAAAAGAGATCACATCATGAGTAAATATGAAGAATTTGTAGCTGACATAAAACAATTTAACCCTTTCCCAAACAAGACCTTGTTTTGACGTCCCTAATAGAAAAGACTTGGGAAAACTTTGAAACAAAAGAAGAAACTGCTGATAACCAGCAGTTTCTCCTTTTGTCTCAATATTTTCTGTGCCATATTTTACACAAATCCTATGTTTGATAACATCCATTTTGTCTTTTGTGGCAGTTTTTGAAGTGGACTACCCTAAAATTTTGTCGTTTGGGAAAGGGTTAAGGCGGAGATTATATCGGTTGTGGACGATCTAGAAAGGACAACTATTAAAGGAGCACAAGTGTTGAGAGATATTTATCTTCAAGAGGATAATTTATTAACAATGAATAGCCGAGTGATTTTATCCAATACCAGGAGGTTTGCTAAAGCGATGGAAGACCAGAGGGACTATAAACAATTCAGACAGTTAGTCATCACCACAAGAAATGCGGGAAGACAACTTTCAGAATGTCGAGGTATCCTTGATCGCTTGCGTTCCTCTGGGAGTATCGATGAATACCTGTTTGAACCTCATAGGAATGCTTTGATCCATTCTTTGCAAGATGTTAAAGGCCTCGGTAGTTTTACCGAGATAAACCATAGATTCCAAAAAGATCGTCAATCGCATGTAAAGAAAGGTCACATCAACAGACTTGAGCGTAAATTTGAAATACAGGACAACATGGGAAAAGACCATCCACGACATTTTGACCCTGTATATACAAGGCAACCAAATTCGTCCGACCAAGCTACTAGAGATCGGAATGAATTAGCTGTACATGTGCATAATCATCCAAAACCAAATAACCGATTTTCTGGCACGAATGCTTCATTCAGGGGACAACAGAAACGAAATAATAGCTTCCTAGTGCAACCAATTCCGTGTGATAGAGCACCTAGAGATCGGCATGAATTAGATGAATATGTATATCGTCCAAAACCAAATAACCGATGTTCTGGCACCAACTCTTCATTCAGGGGACAACAGAAACGCCATAATAGCTCCTCAAGACAACCAATTCTGTATGATAGAGCACCTGGAGATCGGCATGAGTTGGATGAATATGTATGTCATCCAAAGTCAAATAACCGATGTCCTGGCACCAACGCATTCAGGGGACAACAGAAACTAAATGGCAGATTTTCGTCGTCCTGCATAGACTTAGATGTACAGCAAATCGACGCTTTTCAACGAAACCCTCGTAACTGCAGCTTCAATCAAGCTGCAGTTACGAGGTCTTCGTTGAAAAGCGATTAAATATCAAGCCGTCAATTATCTGTGGGAAGTGATGAGGTTGGTGAAAGACCCCAACCAAATGGTGGAAGTTTTAGCGTCAATAATAGAAGTAAACCGCAGCCAAGACCAAATGATCGCTTCACTGAGGCCAGTAATACACTTGAAGCACAGCCCAAACGGAGTCTACGGACCGGCCAATGTCCTATGGCCACAGGTCCAATTGAAGATCAACCAAAAGCAAGTGGTCGTTACTTTGAAACCAATTATGCTCTTGAGGAGCTACAAACGTCAAGGGATCGATTTTCTGGATTCAGAGACACACGCGAAGGGCAACCGAAGCCAAATAGTCACATTTCTAATGCATCTGGTGCAAATAAGCCCAATATGAGTACATCATACCGCCCACATGACGACGAAGCCTGCTCGGACGAGTTTTATTCTGACGAATACGACGTCCATTATGAGAAATTCGACCACTGGAAACAGCAAAGAAAGTGGAAAAGAGGAAAACAAAAATAGGATGTGTTTGCAAAAAATGTTTCGAGAGACAGACATATTTTAAATGTGTGTCAGAATTTTCAAAAATGTACATAATGTTATTAACGCATGGGAGTTCGAAAAATGGAAACAGCAAAAGGTAGAAAAGGGGCTGGCAAAAATAACTGATGTTCGTTTATGAAGACTTCATTTATGGAAATGTTCGTGTATATAAATAGTTCTAGGTATAGTAGGACAAACGGGAGCGGCCGATCCACTGGCCTTCAGGTCAGCGGGATATTGTCATGGCGCTGTGTCCGTCGTGCGTGCGTCTGTTCGTCCGTCAGGTCGTCAACTTTTTCTTTAAAAATCTTCTCAAACACTCCTGGATAGATTTCAACCAAATTTTACATTAATGATCCTTGGGCGACCCTCTCTCAAATTCCTTCAAAGAATTTTGATTGAACCGGAAAGACCAGAGTAATCTGCCCTTGAATGTCAAAAATAGCTGTTTTGGCATTGTTTTCGCAATAAAAACTACAACTATTTACCAATCAGCCCAAAACTTGGATCCTACCTTAGTGTAATTGTCTGCTTAATCTGAATCTCAGGTCTTGAGTTATGTGCCCTTGAATTAGACAAAATTGCTTTTTTAGACTTTGTTTTCCCTATAGCAACCATGTACACTTAAAGACACTTCTAACGCAACACTTACATTTTTCATCATAATTAAATAAATAACGTAGTATATTTTATGAATTTTTCAACGTTTACATATTTTCTGTGAGTTTCATCAAAATCGCTTGATCCAAACATAAAAAATATCAAAGTTTTTCACTAAGACTCAAATATGAAAAGTTACAAAATTCCATACGATTGCAGAATTCAATACAATCAAAGTAGCGTTGACAAATCATGCTCATATCTCGAACCCGCGCTACATAACATTTGATAACATGCTTTCACATGCTAGGCAATACTATAAGTCAGGTGCACCTATTTAGTTTAAGAAATAATGTTTGCACATGTCAGCATTGCACGAAATCATCAAATTTGTTACGAGATATTAGTTTTTCGCCTTTTTTTTTACAAGAAACTGTGACAGACACTTAGGGCCGAGTGAAGGACAGTTGGACGCGAAGATGCATCATAAATTATGCTTTGTCAATTAGAAGGGGATGCATTCGTGTCATCTCTAGGCCCATGGCGGACACACAAAATGTTCGCTGAATGTCATAAACTTTACTGCTATTACACGAATAACTTGAATTTACGTTATCAGCTTGCGCGGCTTTATTGTGAATTTTTTGTTTACTAGTCATATACTAGGACAAAAAAAAAAAGATACACAACCAAAATTTTAGAATATTAGTCTATCATTCACTTTCTTTTTGCCTTGACCACATTGCTGTATTTTACTTTGCTTTTGTTCAAAGAACCAAAAGTTTTGAAAAAAACTTTGATTGCACTTGGTCAAAACTTAGATTGAACTAAGTCAAAACTCAGAATTGCTGTAACAAGAAATTCAGGCCTGCGGAGCGACTCAATCCCTTCAGGGATTTCTATTTACATAGTAAATACATGTAAAATTGGCATCTCTCGTTTGTCCCTCTATAAACATAATCACGGTGGGGAATCTCGTCATATAACAATCTCGGAAAATTGTCAATAATTGTGTTAAAGTGACATTTCACAATTATTTTTACATAGATTTACTTTTATTCTATCTGAAAGAGTATGTTTTCTTATGAACATTCTGAAAATTTCAAGCCCAAATATTGAACTGTTTATGAGAAATGCTTATTTTTGTGCTAAAATTAAACAAATTGTTGTGGACAACAGTTCAGATTTATATAGGATTTGTCATTTCTGTCTCAACTTTGAAGGCATATTTTTGGCTTATAAATAACAACAAAAAATGATAGCATTTCTACACATTGGAATAAACAATCTTTGCACCAAGACATACTTTTTAAAAAATGAAATAAATGTGAAATGTCACTTTAATATCTGCAAGATGTTCCCAAAACGAGAATTAAAGTGACCATTCGTTGAAAAGTCACTCTTTGTCTCGTGCACAAAGAGTGACTTTTCAACAAATTGTAGACTACTTGACCAATGTGAATTCGTTATGGAGCACAGAAGGAGGTAAAACACCAGAAACTAGTTTGATGTGGTAGATGTGTTTAGAAAAAATCAGCTGATGAAAAAGTAATTGAATGGACAATCATAATTTTTGTTGGTTGTCAGTAACTTTTTATAAACTGATTTTTCAAAAAATTCTTTCTCTGCTTCAAATTATTTTCTTTTGATTTCAAATCGGTCGTATGATAACAGAATATTTTTTTAATTGGTCTTATATTAACAGAGTATAATTGAAAGATATCTACAATATTGTGTCACGTGATTCCTCACCATGAAACAATTGTTCTGGTTAAACATAATATTAGAGTGGTCAGTTGATAATTGAACGAACATATCGTCGCTTTTCTGCGCAAACATCGTATCTGCAGCTTGTATTAAGCTGCAGATACGTGGTTTTGTAAGAAAAGCAGCGATATTATGGCCAATTATAGATTAAAATGTGAAATGTTAAATAGATGGTATGCATAGTTAATGTTACATTTGTTTGTTGGACTAAATAAGTTTAACCCCTTCAAAAACAAGACCTGGTTTTGACGTCCCTTGCAGAAAAGGCTTAAGAAATACAAAAGAAGAATTTGCTAGTAACCAGTAGTTTCTCCTTTTGTCTAAATGTTTTCTGTACTATTATTATTATGCACAAGTTTTATCTCTAGGAACATCCATTTTGTCGTCTGCAGCAGCTGTCAAATCAGACAGCCTTTACGAGGGCGGATCCAGGATTTTTTCCAGGGGGGTCCAAACCCAAGATTTTTTTCCAAGGGAGGGGATCCAAGCTCAAATTATGGCTTAAAATGTAATAAGTATGTAACGTTACACTAAATTTATATAGTCAAGAATTAATTTTGGGCCAATGCCAGGGGGGTCCAGACCCCCCACCCTCCACCCGACCCCCCTCTATATCCGCCCATGCTTTATTTTTTGCTGTTGGGGAAGGAGATATTAAAGTAATAAAGGCGATCCAACTTGACCGCTTCTGCAAACAATAATATCGAAAGAAAGAGGCACATTGTTTTGTACTATTGTTCATCTACCCACGAGAAACTTGCAACTCAGGCAAGAAAAGCATTGATGGCGATAAAACAATATCAAAAGCCTTTTGGGTTTTTCCCGCATACAGAATATTTCAAGTTGTTTGATTCTTTAGTAAAGCCTATCCTCTGTTATGCTTCTCAAGTTTGGGGCTACCAGTACTTTGAAACCATAGAAACAGTTCATCATGATTTTTGCAAAAGATATCTTGGTTTAAATAAAACAACCAATAATGCAGTAGTTTTAGGCGAATGTGGTCGTTTACCACTATGTATAACTTATATGACAAATTGTATTAAATATTGGTGTAAAATTCTAGAAATGAATAACTCTAGATTTCCGAAGAATTGTTATATAATGTTAAAAAGGCAGGATGATATTGGTCGAAATAATTGGGCGTCCATGGTTAGAAAATTATTATTCATGTATGGGTTTGGATTTGTATGGATTTCTCAAGATGTTGGAAACTCCATTCAATTCATAAAAACATTCCGACTCAGATTAATCGATAACTATACTCAAAATTGGCATAGTTCAATAGATTCGTCGAGCAGATGTCATCACTATAAACACTTTAAAACACAATTAAATGTTGAACGTTATCTTACAACGGAATTACCTTTCAAATTTAAAAGAGCCTTTTCCAAGTTTAGATGTTTTAACCACAAATTAGCGATAGAATTAGGCAGACACAATAACATTGACGTAGATCAGCGAATTTGTTTATTTTGTATGAATGTAACAAACAGTAGATATATTGATTGTGAATATCATGCATTTTTTCACTGTCGAAAATACAGACGAATTCGAGAACAATATTTATTCAGTTGGTACAAAAAGGGAACAACATTTAATGATTTTTATCTCTTGATGGGTACAAACTGTGACGTAACCATTAGGAAGCTCAGCATTTTCATATACCATATACTATATTTTGACAGCACTTAAGAGAAAAGTTATTCTTATTGTTACAATACATAGCAGAGAATCATAACACTATAAAGAATTATCCGTCATTTGCAGGCAGATAGACTTACCTCGGGAATAAAATGTTACATAGGTCTATGAGATATATCGTCTTCCATAGTATTAGTCTAGATTAAGAATCAAGATGTTTCTAAACAATATTGCATTTAATCCTTTCCCAAACAAGACCTGGTTTTGACGTATCTGGTTGGAAGAAAACTTGGGAATGCATTTGGACAAAAAAGAAAATGATAATCATAAACATTTTCTCTTTTGCCTAAATGTTTTCTGTGCTATGTTAATCACATTCTTTACATTTAGTAACTTCGGGTTTTTGTCGTCAGCAGCAAATTCCAAATTGAAAATAACATTTAGCTGTCTGGGAAAGGTTTAAAGATTATTGGTGTTAATAAAAATGTAATTATATTATGTTCATGGGATACAATTGTAATTGTTAAATGTAATGTTATATATTATGGGCCGGTGGCCTGAAATATGAAATAAAATATTTGTATTGTATTGTATTGTATTGTTCGTCTTTCAATCCGCAAGTCCATCTGCCTGCCTGCCTGCCTGACAAATGTTCAAAAAATAACACGAAAATTTAACGCGATGGCATCAATTGGTGTTTCACATCCACATCTTCTTTCACCCGTGTTCGCAGCAGTTTTTCAGAGACACGGTAAACATATGGACTTTCTTGTAAACGTGTCTATCGATCTCTGGGCACTCTGTGTGTGTGTGTTTTTAGGTTATTTATCCTCGTTGCCGGACATTTCCATATGACCGAGTAGTAGACTGGGCGTGCCCAGGAAGGAACTCCCTTCTTTTGACCTGTTTCCAGCTTTGAATGGTGGAGGAAGACCCCAAGTGGGCACCTGGGTAGAACCACCGACGTTCCGCAAGCCAGCTGGATAGCTTCCTCACATGAAAGTTCATATGTCCCTGGCATATGTTCATATGTCTCTGTGTTTCTTACATCCAACATTTTATACCATTCATCATCACGGTGTATAATCACGTGACTTAGAATTTCCGATAATCTTCAATAACTTTGTCATTGATACTTGACGAATTTGAATACGGTTTGAAGCAGAGAAAGCGAAAAATGTCAGGAATAATATGATCATGGTAGATTTAAAAAAAATCAACTGATAAAAAAGTTATTGAAGATAAACCAAATTTTTTGTTTATCTTCAATAGGCTAACTTTTTTATCTGTTAATTTTTTAAATATCTACCACGTCCATCCAATGCCCACATTCTCTGCTTTAAACCGAATTCAAATCGGTACCGTATTAACAAAGTTATTGAAGATATTCAGTAATTTTTGCATCACGTGATTATACACCGTGATCATTAGATAGGCTACCAAACACTTCGTGCAATCAAGTCTCTACCTTCAGCAGTCTCCGTGACAACGGAAATTGACGTGGATACGGATTTTAAAAATCTGACATCTTCGTCTATTTCCGATGTCACGGAAATCGCCGATTATGCACGAAACATTTTTGTGTCTAAAATGAATGGAATACCCTTTAAACAATATCAAACACATACAAAAAAATCCATTTCCAAACGAAATTAAAAAAAAAAAATGGTTCAAGGCATTTCGAAAGCTTATACCCTACTGCATTCAGAAATGGATTGAATAAAAAAGAGAAGAGATATTCTGAGGCAAACGGAGGAACTTCAAGCTCAAGCTGTGTATAAATTCAGGATAATCCTTTGAATCATTCTACAAGACATTTCAGATTCATGATCAGTAGCCTAACCATAGCATAAGGTTGTAAATGAAATACTGTGCTAATTTTTAAAAAAAACATCACCCCTCTAAGATCTGTAGGCCCCTACATAGCCTTTGAAACAAATAAAACTATCAATTTTGAAAGATCCCCCAAATCACGTTGGAAACAGTCTCGGGGGTCGCGATTGGGATTCAAGGGGTTGGGATACCAGTTTACTCCGATGCGATTTCCAGTCTATGGACCAACAAAGATGGCGACGCCCGTGTTCGGCAAAATGCTCAACTTCGGGTCGAATTTATCCGCTGTTGCAAGGTAAATCAAAATTTGTTTCTACTTTTATTGACCTGAAAAATATTTGTCATGTATGTTTGAACCGTTACCGATATCCAAACAACACTGACAACCTATCATTTAATGTTGAAACAAGGCGTGAAGAAATGGACCTATGCACAACATTGATATATCTACAAACGGAGTAGAAAAACTCCTAAAAAACCTAAACCCGCACAAAGCAGCAGGCCCGGACGAAATCAGACCAATTGTCTTGAAAAATTGTGCCCGTGAACTTGCCCCTATTATAGCCCAACTGTTCAAGAAATCCCTCCAGACAAACTCTCTCCCTAGCATATGGAAAAAAGCAAATGTTGCTCCAGTTTTTAAGAAAGGCTCCAGGTCAGACCCAGCCAATTATCGCCCCATATCGCTCACATGTATTTTATGCAAACAACTCGAGCATATTATTGCATCAAACATTACAAAGCACTTCACAAGGCACAACCTATTCTATGAACTGCAACATGGGTTTAGAGAAAAACGATCCTGTACAACTCAGCTTCTAAGCCTAGTAGATGACATCCTCCAGTATATCAATCTCAAAAGTCAAGTTGACCTGATTCTCTTAGATTTCTCTAAGGCTTTTGATATGGTTAATCACGAGAAACTCTTATATAAACTGCATTTCTATGGTATAAGAGGTCAAACGCTGGCATGGATTAAGGATTTCCTAGACAACAGGTCTCAATCAGTTTTGGTCAATGGCTCCATGTCCAGCACTATACCAGTTCCATCAGGTGTCCCCCAGGGTTCGGTCTTAGGACCTCTGTTATTTCTAATCTATATCAATGATCTCCCTGAGTATGTCAAATCTTCTAAGGTTCGTCTTTTCGCTGACGACACAGCTATATATTTGTCTCTAAAAATTGCATCCCACTCTAGCCTACTACAACAAGATCTACTCAAACTGGAAAAATGGGAATCAGACTGGGACATGTCTTTTAATCCTAGCAAGTGTCAAGTTATGCAAATCACTAAAAGAAAGACACCTATACCCACACAGTATATACTACACGGCACAATCTTAGAAACAGTCTCTTCAGCTAAATATCTAGGCGTTACACTATCAAATGACCTGTCATGGAATAATCATATAGACAACATCACCCGAAAGGCGAACCAAACTTTAGGATTTCTCAGACGAAACATCAAAGTCCACTCACAAACACTCAAATCCACTGCATACAGAACACTGGTCAGACCACAACTTGAGTATTGTGCAGCAGTATGGTCCCCACATTCTGGAGCACTCATAGACCAAATTGAAGCTGTGCAGCGCAGAGCGGCTCGCTGGGCAATGAGGGACTATAGCCGCACTTCCAGCGTTTCTGACATGTTGGGCACCCTTGGATGGAGACGCCTAGACTTGCGCAGGATAGACCAACGACTACTTATGTTCCACAATATTTTAAATGAAAAAGTAGCTATCCCGCTTCCTTACTATGTTATCCCACCTGTAAGACCCCTCCGAAACTTGCATTCTCTAGCATTCCAGCAAATTCAAACAAAGACAGACTACCATAAATTCTCTTTTTTCCCCAGAACGATTGTCCACTGGAATGCTTTACCATCTGAAGTAGTGACCCTGTTCCATGATGAGTTCAGTCAGGCTGTAAGCCGGATAGGACACATCTCACCTTAATCTTAACCAGCTTTGTTTTTAATCTTTTAACATTTTAACCTATCCTCTTCTTTTATGCTTTTTACTTTTTCGTCTTGACAGTAGACGCGCAAGTCTAAGTCCCCAACAGGGGTTTGACTCAATGGAAGATAGATAGATAGATAGATGGTAACCTTGGCCTTGCCAGTTTCTGTCATTTTATTTTTCTCCGATTATCATGATGCAACAAACACAAACCATCAAAAAAGAATTATCGGTCTACATTAACAATTATGCTAAATATTCTGAGATGAGAGACATTATACATTTGTCATGATTTGTGATAAAATGAATACTGGATTCGTACCCTAAATGTTTCGTACATGATTGAATTGAAGTGGCAATAAAACAGCTTTCTTACCGCATAGTCAGTTTTTAAATTCAGTCGAATGCCATTGTCATGGATGTTTAGACTTTTTGACACAACATTATTATATGGCTTTGGATAACTGGTAAATGAAGGAAATTTTTCATTCCCACAAATGTTTACAAATTCTACACACATACTTAAAGAATTGGATCATCATCATCATCATCATCATCCTGTTTATAATATGAATATAGGCAAAGCCTAAACACGGGCGAAGCAAGCATAAATCTATCTTGATGACATAATTATGCTACTTTCTTACGCTGTCAAATGGCAACTTCTGAACAGTCGCTTTTCTGTCTTTGACAAGTAAAAGAGAGAAAAGGGTTAAATAATGAGAGGCTATGATTGCGAATGTTTTGGTTAAAAGAAGAATGATAAGAGCAATGTCACAGTGCTTTCATGTTTTTATGATCGAGTGGTCAAAATTCTAAAAACTAGGGAAATGTTTTGAGAGAAAATGTTTTGCTGATATATTCTAATTAGAATGTCTTCTTTCCCCTCCATTTCATCAATTATCATGAGTTCTGAGTCACCTTTTAAAGTGTGTTGTAGTTTTTAATGCCAAATGGGAAAGGGTTAAAACGGCGTATCCGTGTCGATTAAATAACGGGACGCGTAGACAGAAATGTGCCATTGCGTCGTATTAAAACCCCGCGTGAGTGCGCGTGACGTTATGCGCAAATATATTGATGACGTCATTTGTGTCTTAAAACGCCGTGGATACGAAACTTGTATATTTCTTTGCCATATCTTATTTAGATGTTGTACAAACGCGTTTCACCGTTATTGAAACGGAATTTTACGAGAAATTTTGGTGGGTGATGTTTTTATTAACTTTTGTTATATATTTTCCCATAAGACAACGTAAAGTTGACTGGTCATCAAACAGTGGAATTAGGGACAAGGAAAACGGCAACCGGAAGTAGTTGTCGAGATTTAGTCCACGAATGCCCCATGAAAATAAAAACAAAATGGCCGCCACAAAGTTGTATGGGTATGTCAATATTTGTCATCATAATTACCCGTGACCTATAGGCGGGCTTCGCCCGCAACAAGTTGCGGGCTTCGCCCGTATTATCCAGGCCTTCGATTAGTCCTCTGGTGAGGGTAGGGCCTGGCTGCCCAGTCTGGAACGGAGTCGTCCTCTCCACGTCTGACGGTCTAGGGGGTTTACGTTGGTTAGTCCAGCAATCTCGCGGTCTCGCCGGACAACTTCTTCCCATGTTAGCTTGGGTCTACCACGAGTTCTATTTGCCTGGATGTTTAGGGATCTCACATTGGTCAGACAGCCAGTGTTTCTTTCTACGTGACCTAGCCATCTCAATCTGTTTGCCCTCAGGATTCTGGAGAGGTCCTGGATACCCATTTGCGAGAGTAGGCTTTCGAGAGACACCTTGTCTTCAGGCTTGATGCCGCAGATCCACCTGATCATGGCCTTGTCATTTCGCATCAGTTTCTTTTGGGTACCCGATGTTATAGCCCATGTCTCTGACCCGTATAGCATCACGGGACGAATGTAGCTGGAGTACAGTCTGCCTCTTGTTCTGATTGGGAGATTCCTGCTTGTGAGAATTGGAAGGAGTTCTCTGTACTTTTTCCATGCTGACCTGCACCTTGTTGTAGCAGCCAGTTCGCAGCCACCTCCAGCTGACAGGGTGTCACCCAAGTAACAAAAGCTCTGTACAACTTCTAAATTCTCCTGGCCAATGGATACTTCTGTTACCGTTCTGCCGACATTTGGTGTTACATAACCAGTGCATCGATGGCATTTGTAGTTCGGATCCGGTTTTAGCGTACCTTTAATTCCACTACATTTCTTGTGGACCCATTGGGAGCAGCTAGAGCAGAGTATAGAGTTTTGTCCTGTGCCACTCATGCATATGGCACATGGGTACTTTCCTGACTTTGATATAGGCAGTTCGGCTGGGCTAGATATCATCACCTTCGTCTTACTCATGTTAACCCTTAGACCTTTTTCCTCCATACCCTTCTTCCAATCTTTAAGTCTGTCTATTAGGGATTCCAAGGAAGTGTCAACTATTGCGAGGTCGTCTGCATAAAGTACCTCCCATGGGCAACTGGTACGGAAGTGTTGTGAGAGGGCTTCTAGGACTATTATGAATAAGAGTGGGCTCAGGACAGACCCTTGATGGACACCCACCTTGACTTCAAACTCGTCGCTATATGTAGCACCAATTCTTGCTCGACTTCTCGCATTACTGTACATGGCCTGTATGACTTTGATGAGCCATTCTTCTACCCCTAACTTGCGTAGTGCCCACCAGATGACCTTCCTGGGAACACAGTCAAAAGCTTTCTCAAGGTCCACAAAAGCTAGATAGAGAGATCTGTTTGCAGCGATGTGCTTCTCCTGTAGTTGCCGAATAATAAAAATGGCATCTATGGTGCCTTTCCCTGGCATGAAGCCATATTGCATCTCGTCGATGCTCACTTGCTGCCTGATCAAATGCTCCACTATCCGTTCCAATACTTTCATGACCTGGTCTATTAGTTTGAGACCTCTGTAATTTCCCCTGACTAGTGCATCTCCCTTTCCTTTGTAAAGGCTGACAACTAGTGGTGGGCCGATGATCGACTATAGTCGAAAGTCAGTTGGTTTAGGCTTCCGATTGCGATAATCGATTGGAAAATCCCGCTATCGATTGTAGTCGGTACCGGAACTCGCTCCGTTCCGGACTTTAGATACCGGCTTTTAGCGTCGCGTCCAGTCACTCAGACAGGGGTTGAAAAATCCACTCGCCCGCTCGCATTGGCGAGTAGAAAATGCTGTAGGACGAGTACATTTGGGGACAAACTAGTCCGACGGGGCGAGTGCAAATTTAGGACTTGAATCACGCTGATTGAGGGGAAAAAATAAAGGATAGAAAAGAAAGTATTTATTTTAAACTTCATATCGGAAACAATAATATTCGCTGTAAATACGACCTTTCCCTGTTTGTGTCGATCAATCCCGTAAGTGAAACTAAACAAGGAAACTAGAGTAAATCTGTGTTACTCATATGCGATGATTTGAGCGAGATCAAAGAGGCCGCAAACACAGTCAATTGATGACGTAGTCATTCCAGTTTCAATATAATCACGTGATTTTTCCGCACCCAAATAAGGTTACGTTTTACTATGATTTGTTTACAAAAGTCGCGCGTGCCAGAAAAGTGCGGGAAAATTGGATGAAGCAATGAAAACAAAACGCTATCTACGTAGTAAATACATTGACGTTAGATGGTTTTAACACAGACGCGTTGTCTCTTTCTATTATGCCGCCTCGCGATTACACAAAGAAATTCTTTGACATTTACCGGGTAGTTGTACATATTAAAATGGTGTGCTTACTCGACCATTTTGACAGCTAATCTATCTTTCGAATTAAATAAAAAGTAAGTGGTTACAGTAATGTTAATCGGCGATTGATTTATGGTAAAAGATGGAGTCAAGTCTGAGCCACATTCGATTTATTGACCATCTTTTTAGCTCGACTTTTCGAAGAAAATGAGAGCTTATACTGTCACCCGGGCGTCGGCGTTGGCGTCGGCGTTGGCGTTAAAGTTTTTTCAAACATCAATAACTTCCATGCTATCAAAGGGATTCAACCCAAACTTGGAATACTTATTCACCATCACACCCTCTACCTTACTATCAGGGCCCATGACCCTGGGACCACTCTATTTGGAGTTATGCCCCCTTTATACTAAGCACTTAGAAAGTCGAGCGCGCTGTCTTCGGACAGCTCTTGTTTAATAAAATTGTTGCCTTATTCGCATAGATGACTTTTGAAGTGGCGATCGCCAGCGCGAGCCCTGTCTGTCATTTATACCGAAGAAACTTTACTTGTAGAGTCAACGAGTTATGTTATTTGCATAATAATGCATCCGTAAGAGCCAACAGTCTAAAATTTTCTTCGTCTTTAAGGGCGAGTTGGGTTGCCGTAAGGGCGAGTAGAAATTCAGAGCTACTAGTCCTACAGGACTAGTAGGTTTGAAGAAATTTTTCAAAGGTGTGCGGAGACCTTTGGCTTTTTGAAAAGTTTTGTATGACACGGAAAAACAACCATTGTAACAAGACTAACATCCATTATTATGGGAAAGAGACTGTTAAACTGATAAATCGATTGTATAATCGATAGCTAGTTGGTTTGCCCTTCCGATTATAAACCGATAATCGATTGTGATTTTAAACCGATTGCCCAACACTACTGACAACGTAGCTCTCTTCCCAGTCAAGTGGTATTCGTCCTTCATGTATTATAGCTTGGAAGAGGTCACAAATATGTGCTGTGCCAATTGCGCCAGTTGGTTTTAGCATTTCTGCCACAATTCCAGATGGGCCAGCTGCTTTTCCCATTGCCATCTTCCTGAACGGCTTGGCTCAGATCAGGGTAGGACAACATGTTGCACATACACCAAAAAATGAAGTTGCATAAAATCTCCTAAATTTTATTGAAACGAGTAAGGAAAACACCTGAGCATTTTTATTTCAAATTTCAGCAAGATCGCATCACACATCAAAAAGTTATCACTGTGCCTTTACCACTGGTATTGCAGTCTACGGACTGTACACTTAGTGCAATAACAAGATGAAAAAATATTCACCTTTATAGATTTGAACTTATTAACAGCTTTCAAACAATAGAACAACACATGTCAAATATAAAATGAAACATTTCCTTCTGAAAATATCGCTCTTTCTAAAATTTTCAGACGATTAATCTTTTCACTATGCTTTAAAAATATTTGTTACAACATGTTAAATACATTTATAGGTGGAATGACACCGACAAGAAGACAACAAGTACTTAAGTTATCCCACAAGTGTCCATAGAGAAGGAAAAATTTGGTTAATTTCTAATATGGAATCTTGTGTTTATGAAATAGGCTCAACAAAGTATGTTCTCAAAAGTCTACGGACTGTACAAAAATAGTACAGGAATCAGTTATCATACAATAATGATTTTTATAGGTTAAGCAGATTTTAATTCTGCTTTTTACTTTTGTCATAGTTGAAATTTTAAAAAAAAATATGCTTCTGCACCCTTTTTCCAAATGGTCATTGCTCTGTCTTGGTATGTTTTACAAATCGTTTAGTCTACACATGATAAGATAAAAACATCAAATTAGATGATGTGTTGCAGAATAAGGACAAAAAATAACTTAAAATGGCAAAACAACACACATTCTAATTTACATTTTTGCATAAATGATTAACAGATTTTTATACAGGCTACAATACACATTTGTTTGGTATACGGACTGTACAGTTATGTGTGCTAGTCTTTGTTGCATCCAAGTTAGATGCATCCTACAAGAAGTAAATCTTAAAGGATAAAACAGTTTCAAAAATGTTGTAAATAATCATTTGTTTTCATTATAGACTGTAGATTCTTGCAAATTCACTGACAGGGTTCTCCACAGATTAATTTTAGGCTGTAGTTAAATATTAAGTATCTGTAAAGAGAAATTGCTCATTTTGAACAATTTCTTACTTTCTCCCATAATGTATTTATACACAAGTCTTACATTTACAGTTATATACACATTATTAAGTATCATTTGTTGACAGGAATGCCTCTATTCAGTGACCTGTTTGAAGAAATTGAGCTGTGGGTACTTTTGAAGCTGTAGGTACCAATATATGGGTTCACATGAAGGTGTAGTGGGGCCCTTACAGCTTATTTGGCTAGTGAGAAAACAACATTCCATTTGCATTCCATTATTCCTAATAAAAAATGAAACTAAGTAATCTTTTTTTTTTACTCTTTTTACCCCAAGTTTCAAATAAATAGCATAACACTCTGTTCAACTCTTTTAAATCTAAAGCTTGAGAAAGTCTGTTAATTCTAAATGATTCAAACCTATTTTAAACATGATTAAGTTTCATTTCTTGGCTTTTCAGACTATTAAACAAAATAAGCACTTTGTCCTTTACAGAAAGTAGTAATTTGCAATGAAAGATGACTCCAGTCTGTCAGCTCCTTTACAAATACTTGATAATAACTCTGAATATACGTTTAATTTGATGTTTACATGCATCTGTCATGCAGTCTTTGTTCATGGTTACTCTTTTATTATTGTTTGCATTCAACTCGTCTTTGTGCAATCAAATTCTATCTTGGATTCTATCATTTTGAATAGATCTTGATATGTGAGTTTAAAGGAGGAATAAACATTTGCATTTGTAAAAGACATAAATGGCGTTCAGCAAATCCTGCTCCTCGGTGATGTCACAATAATCCATGAAAGGATGATCAGTCATGTTAATCTTTAGCGAGCCAGGACTTCATGTCCAGGGAGCTAAGGTAACAACCCTAGTGTCAGCGTCCCGTCACATCTTCACTCAAAAAACTTTAACCTGGTCTATATCTAAGGCACCGTTACAGATACAGGCTTGATATTTCACAAATGGATAGTTCCCGCCATGACCTTTCATTTGGGACCATGATCCTTGACCTTGTGACCTTGACCACGGAGTTTGAACTTCATTTAAAAGACTTTAACCTGGCCTATATCTTTGGCACTATTAGAGATCTGAGATAGAGCCTTGATATTTCACACAGCGATACCTCCTGGAAAGACTTCATTTGGGACCATGACCTTTGACCTCTTGACCTTGGAGTTAAGCTATTTTTTCAGAAAAGCTATAGGAGACCTACCTTGTCCACGGACAACTCACACTGAAATAGGTTCAATTGTGTTCCTGTAATTACCAATTAATCGGAGAGGAAATTTTAATAAAAATCATGATGTATGTAATTTAAGATTAATTTTCAAGTTATATTAATTAAAATATCCTCAATAAATGACCTTTAACCCTTTACCTTTTTGTGGTAATGGTTTAACATAATTAGTACACCCTTGTGCAAGTCTACGGACTTTACATATACACAGAAGTATAATACTGTACTGACAAAAAACTTTATTTTAGAATTTCATGTTAGCTTCTTAATCACATAGAAGCTGTTTGTCTTTCAATCACAAAGAATCTTGTATTTGACCCCAAGCTCCAACCAGACTGGCAAATTCAAGATCTCTATATGATCAGACTGCCCTTTTCAGAAACTTAAACTGGAATTTTTTACTATTCTTATTTCTATCATTTCAAAGCTGAACATATCTGTTAGAGTTTTTAGTTTTACCTCTAGTTTTCATCTTTTACAGTTTACTGTAAAGTATAATGAACTATACTGTATTTAGTGTGTTAAATGTTAGATGGTACAGTCCGTAGACTTTTTCTCAAGTCACATTTTCAGTGGTTCAATCACTAGAATAGTATTATGCAGGCTAAGGTGACTTATTTGTAAAGTTAAGTCTCTACCAAAACAAACAGTTAAGGCTCTATTTCATTTATCTTAATTGGTAAAATTTTACTGCTCGAACAAATTATATGTAGTTTCAACCATATTTTGACTTAATTTTGATGGAAATAATGAAAATAATGTGTTTTTAACTTTTTGGATAAGCCACATAAGCATATATTGTATAAATTGTAAATTATGTAGTCCTAAAATGCATTTCTGAGATAAATTTTAGTGGTGAAACTTTAGGTCTACGGACTGTACGGTCTACGGACAAAGTTTGACAGCATTTGGTGAACACAACAACTGTCAGAAGTAGAAAGCTTTCCCGGTTTATTTTACTTTGGACCAAACTGTAACAGAAAGTGAGGAGAACCACATTGTGAATCAGCAGCGTATCTAAAGAAAATGCTGTTAAACTTGGTCTACGGACTGTACAGAAAAAACAGTGTTTTTCAAGGTAACATTTGCAGTACTAATTGTGATTCCAGAGCTTTTGTTTTGTTTTACTTGATTAATGTAAGTATGTATAACACTAAAATAAAGAAAACATGGTTCTCAACATTAACATTGTAGAATTCTTGTTGCCTGTATTAAAAATGGTCAGAATTAATGAAAATATAACGACTACATACATTTACAGTATAAAGGCCGCGGCCTTAGCGCAGTTGGTAGCGCATCTGACCCTCATACGAGAGGTCCCGGGTTCGATACCCGGCCGCGGCTAATACCCTTTCTGACAAAATTGTCACCCACCAATGGGTTTAAAATCGTTAACCTAAGTGGGCGAGCAGCTGGAGGCTCGGTAAGGGTGTTGTGGTAGTACTGGTTTGAGAAACAACAGGAATCCATGGGTAGGTGCTCCAGCCGCCGCGATATGACCCTGGTAGTTGAAAACGGCGTAAAACCCCAATAAACTCAAACATTTACAGTATAAGCCTTTTCTTTTACATTTTTTCTCTGATTTTGATTCCGTAAAAAGTATCATTATTTGGGATGAATATCTCACAATAATGTACATACATAACTTTAATTCTAATAAAAGCAATAGAGAAATTTAGTTTTGAAAAATGGTAAAATTGAGATGCAACATGGAAAACAGTAAAAAACACCATTTTTGGGGAAGTAAATGAAATTATGTGAAAAAAATATTCTACAGACCCGGGCTTATCATATACCGCCTGAAAGGAAAAAGCCTTAGGAATTTGAACACATCAAAATAAACATGATAAACCTTACTGTATTTTTCACACAATCATATAACAAAGAGCAGGTAGCGATTCCTACCCTGATCTGAGCCAAGCCGTGATAGCCTTTTCCACCATCTCGGGTGTTATTTGGATACATGGTCCCTCAACTGGGAGCTCATCAGGGAGGTCATCCGGGTTCCAGTTGAACTCGACATTGAGCAGCTTTTCGTAGTGCTCTTTCCATGCACGCTTCCTGGATTCGTCGTCTAGGCATAACACATCTTCAACGTTCCTGACTGGTTTGTCTCCGATGACATCTTGATTGTCCCTACGCATCAGTTTGGCTAGCTTGTATATGTCACCGTTTTTTGGATTGATGTTGGTGAAGGCCTCCTTCTCAGCTCCACTTTTAGCTCTATGAATTGCCTGTTTGGCTAGACGTTTGGCGGCATTGTACTCCTCCCTGCTACCTCCTGACTTCCACGCTTTGAAACATCTGCGTTTCTCCTTAACTGCCTCATCCACAGTGTTATTCCACCACCAGGTCTCTCTGTGCCATTGGTGGTTAGTAGAGAGTCCACAGACTTCATTTGCTGCCTCGTGTAGGCTGTCCTTCAACCCTTTCCACCTTTCCTCCACACTGCTGCCTGTGGTGTCCTTGATCTTTGAGGCAAAACAGCTAGCAAATTCATCCCTCTTGGCTGGATCTTTCAGTTTCCACAATTTCAATCTTGGGGTGAACTTGTGTTTGCATTTCTTGGTTGCCTGTGCTTTGAGATCGCAAACCACAAGTAAAAAATATAAGTATGGATAAGTAAAAAATTCATGAACTTCAAATTGTTATTTGCAACTTCTTTGAATATATCTTTATTTATCCGCCACTAGGGCAAGCTTTTTCCATACAAAAAATTAGGGCTGTGGATCGTTGGTCCGATCCACGATTCATGAGCAACGATTCACATATCGATCCATGAATCTCTACACAGGGTTCAACATTAACCTTTTTGGCTACAAGACCGCTGGGCTTGCTGCTGCCAGATGCTATGAGCCCGGACCAGATGCGCACTAGCCCTGGAAGAGTCTATTTTGAAACTAATCCGAGTCTTCTCTGATGTAAATACGCTCTTTGATATTTTGATTTTTCGCTATTTACATCAGAGAGCGTTGCTCTTTGAAAACAGCGGAAAGTTCGGTAACATTACAAGTAACTTGAAGCTTTGTTTTTGTGTATCATATCGAATCACTCGGTAAAACACTGTAGGGTATAGATCAATACATCATTTTTAGCTCACCTGAGCACGAAGTGCTCAAGGTGAGGTATTGTGATCTATCAATGTCCGGCGTCCGTCTGTCCATCACGGCGTCAACAATTTCTTTAAACGACATCTCCTCCTAAACTACTGGGTCAAAATCAACCAAACTTGGCAGAAATGTTCCTTGGGTGGTCCCTTATAAAAATTGCTAAAAGAATTGAAATCCATGAAAAACTCTGGTTGCCGTGGCATCTGAAAATGGGAAATTTCACAAAAGCTCAACAATTTCTTTAAACGACATCTCCTCCTAAACTACTGGGTCAAAATCAACCAAACTTGGCAGAAATGTTCCTTAAGTGGTCTTTTACAAAAATTGCTAAAATAATTGAAATCTATGAAAAACTCTGGTTGCCGTGGCATCTGAAAAT
Organism: Fragum sueziense; assembly: GCA_963680895.1. Lineage (NCBI taxonomy): Eukaryota > Metazoa > Mollusca > Bivalvia > Cardiida > Cardiidae > Fragum > Fragum sueziense. The sequence continues at coordinate 46,523 of CAVMGG010000513.1, forward strand.
GGGAAATTTCACAGAAGCTCAATAATTTCTTTAAACGACATCTCCTCCTAAACTACTGGGTCAAAATCAACCAAACTTGGCAGAAATGTTCCGTGGGTGGTCCCTTATAAAAATTGCTAAAAGAATTGAAATCCATGAAAAACTCTGGTTGCCGTGGCATCTGAAAATGGGAAATTTCACAAAAGCTCAAAAATTTCTTTAAACGACATCTGCTCCTAAACTACTGGGTCAAAATCAACCAAACTTGGCAGAAATGTTCCTTAAGTGGTCTTTTACAAAAATTGTTAAAATAATTGAAATCTATGAAAAACTCTGGTTGCCATGGCATCTGAAAATGGGAAATTTCACAGAAGCTCAATAATTTCTTTAAACGACATCTCCTCCTAAACTACTGGGTCAAAATCAACCAAACTGGGCAGAAATGTTCCTTGGGTGGTCCCTTATAAAAATTGCTAAAAGAATTGAAATCCATGAAAAACTCTGGTTGCCGTGGCATCGGAAAATGGGAAATTTCACAAAAGCTCAACAATTTCTTTTAAACGACATCTCCTCCTAAACTACTGGGTCAAAATCAACCAAACTTGGCAGAAATGTTCCTTGGGTGGTCCTTTATTAAAATTGCTAAAGGAATTGAAATCCATGAAAAACTCTGGTTGCCGTGGCATCTGAAAATTGGGAAATTTCACAAAAGCTCAACTATTCCTTTAAACGACATCTCCTCCTTAACTTCTGGGTCAAAATCAACCAAACTTGGCAGAAATGTACCTTGGGTAGTCCCTTATTAAAATTGCTAAAATAATTGAAATCCATGAAAAACTCTGGTTGCCGTGGCATCGGAAAATGGGGAATTTCACAAAAAATCAACTATTTCTTTAAACGACATCTCCTCCTTAACTTCTGGGTTAAAATCAACCAAACTTGGCAGAAATGTTCCTTGGGTAGTCACTTATTAAAATTGCTAAAAAAATTGAAATCCATGAAAAACTCTGGTTGCCGTGGCATCGGAAAATGGGGAATTTCACAAAAATTCAACTATTTCTTTAAACGACATCTCATCCTTAACTTCTGGGTTAAAATCAACCAAACTTGGCAGAAATGTTCCTTGGTTGGTCCCTTATAAATTTTGCTAAAAGAATTGAAATTCATGAAAAACTCTGGTTACCGTGGCATCGGAAAATGGTAAATTTCACAAAAACTTAACTTCTTTAAACAACATCTCCTCTTTAACCTCTGGGTTAAAATCAACCAAACTTGGCAGAAATGTTCCTTGGGTAGTCCCTTATAAGAATTGCTAAAAGAATTGAAATCAATGAAAAACTCTGGTTGCCGTGGCATCGGAAAATGGAAAATTTCACAAAAACTTAACAACTTCTCTAAACGACATCTCCTCCTTAACTTCTGGGTTAAAATCAACCAAATTTGGCAGAAATGTTCCTTGGGTGGTCCATTATGAAAATTGCTAAAAGAATTGAAATCCATGAAAAACTCTGGTTGCTGTGGCATCAGAAAATGGGAAATGTCATAAAACTCATCAATTTTTGTAAACGACATCTCCTCCTAAACTACATGGCCAAATTCTTCTCTGGGACCACAATGTGTAACATATGCAAAGTTATTTGGCATTATTATACCCCCCACCTACGAAGTAGAGGGGGGTATATTGGTTTCACCATGTCTGTCTGTCTGTCCGTCCGTCCGTCCGTCCGTCCGTCCATCCGTCCGTCCGTCCGTAGACTTTTTCGTTTCCGTGCTCTAACTCAAGAACCGGTTGACCTAGGATCATGAAACTTTACACAGTTGTTGCTTATGACCCAAGGAGGTGCCCTATTGTTTTTGGGTCACCAAGGTCAAAGGTCAAGGTCACAATCGGACTTTGTTTAAAATCCGTTTCCGTGCTCTAACTCAAGAACCGGGTGACCTAGGATCATGAAACTTTACACAGTTGTTGCCCATGACCCAAGGAGGTGCCCTATTGTTTTGGGGTCACCAAGGTCAAAGGTCAAGGTCACAATTGGACTTTGTTCAAAATCCGTTTCCGTGCTCTAACTCAAGAACAGGGTGACCTAGGATCATGAAACTTTACACAGTTGTTGCCCATGACCCAAGGAGGTGCCCTATTGTTTTTGTGTCACCAAGGTCAAAGGTCAAGGTCACAATCGGACTTTGTTTAAAATTCGTTTCTGTGCTCTAACTCGAGAACCGGTTGACGTAGGATCATGAAACTTTACACAGTTGTTGCCCATGACCCAAGGGGGTGCCCTATTGTTTTTGGGTCACCAGGGTCAAAGGTCAAGGTCACAATCGGACTTTGTTTAAAATCCGTTTCCGTGCTCTAACTCGAGAACCAGTTGACGTAGGATCATGAAACTTTACACAGTTGTTGCCCATGACCCAAGGGGGTGCCCTATTGTTTTTGGGTCACCAAGGTCAAAGGTCAAGGTCACATTCGGACTTTGTTTAAAATCCATTTCCGTGCTCTAACTCGAGAACCGGTTTACCTAGGATCATGAAACTTTACACAGTTGTTGCCCATGATCCAAGGGGGTGCCCTATTGTTTTTGTGTCACCAAGGTCAAAGGTCAAGGTCACAGTTGGACTTTGTTTAAAATCCGTTTCCGTGCTCTAACTCAAGAAGCGGGTGACCTAGGATCATGAAACTTTACACAGGTGTTGCCCATGACCCAAGGAGGTGCCCTATTGTTTTTGGGTCACCAAGGTCAAAGGTCAAGGTCACAATCGGACTTTGTTTAAAATCCGTTTCCGTGCTCTAACTCGAGAACCGGTTGACGTAGGATCATGAAACTTTACACAGTTGTTGCCCATGACCCAAGGAGGTGCCCTATTGTTTTTGGGTCACCAAGGTCAAAGGTCAAGGTCACATTCGGACTTTGTTTAAAATCCATTTCCATGCTCTAACTCGAGAACCGGTTGACCTAGGATCATGAAACTTTACACAGTTGTTGCCCATGACCCAAGGAGGTGCCCTATCGTTTTTGGGTCACCAAGGTCAAAGGTCAAGGTCACATTCGGACTTTGTTTAAAATCCGTTTCCGTGCTCTAACTCGAGAACCTGTTGACCTAGGATCATGAAACTTTACACAGTTGTTACCAATGATCCAAGGGGGTGCCCTATTGTTTTTGTGTCACCAAGGTCAAAGGTCAAGGTCACAGTTGGACTTTGTTTAAAATTCTTTTCCGTGCTCCAACTACAGAACCTTTTGATCTATAGCACTTTTCCAGTGACAAGGTGCTAGTGGGGGGTATTTGTCCGCTTTGCGACAGTTCTAGTTAAAACATTACTCAGGTGAGCGATTTAGGGCCCTCAGGGTCCTCTTGTTTGTCATACCTGACCAAAAATTTCATTTCAAATCGGCCTGCTGGATGAGTATAACCTTTGGTTTTGAATGGAAGGTCAAGGTAAACAAAGGCTGCTCAGGTGAGGGTTGTTGCAAAACATTGCCTATTAACCTTTTAGAAATACTTTTTGGTCGTAATTATACCCCCCACCTACGAAGTAGAGGGGGGTATATTGGTTTCACCATGTCTGTCTGTCTGTCCGTCCGTCCGTCCGTCCATCCGTCCGTCCGTCCATCCGTCCGTCCGTCCGTAGACTTTTTCGTTTCCGTGCTCTAATTCATGAACCGGTTGACGTAGGATCATGAAACTTTACACAGTTGTTGCCCATGACCCAAGGAGGTGCCCTATTGTTTTTGGGTCATGAAGGTCAAAGGTCAAGGTCACAATCGGACTTTGTTTAAAATCCGTTTCCGTGCTCTAACTCATGAACCGGTTGACCTAGGATCATGAAACTTTACACAGTTGTTGTCCATGACCCAAGGAGGTGCCCTATTGTTTTTGGGTCATGAAGGTCAAAGGTCAAGGTCACAATTGGACTTTGTTAAAAATCCGTTTCCGTGCTCTAACTCATAAATCGGTTTACCTAGGATCATGAAACTTTACACAGTTGTTGCCCATGACCCAAGGAGGTGCCCTATTGTTTTTGGGTCACGAAGGTCAAAGGTCAAGGTCACAATCGGACTTTGTTTAAAATCTGTTTCCGTGCTCTAAGTCATGAACCGGTTGACCTAGGATCATGAAACTTTACACAGCAGTTGCCCATGACCCAAGGAGGTGCCTTATTGTTTTTGGGTCACGAAGGTCAAAGGTCAAGGTCACAATCGGACTTTGTTTAAAATCCGTTTCCGTGCTCTAAGTCATGAACCGGTTGACCTAGGATCATGAAACTTTACACAGTTGTTGCCCATGACCCAAGGAGGTGCCCTATTGTTTTTGGGTCACAAAGGTCAAAGGTCAAGGTCACAATCGGACTTTGTTTAAAATCCGTTTCCGTGCTCTAAGTCATGAACCGGTTGACCTAGGATCATGAAACTTTACACAGTTGTTGCCCATGACCCAAGGAGTTGCCCTATTGTTTTTGGGTCACGATGGTCAAAGGTCAAGGTCACAATCGGACATTGTTTAAAATCCGTTTCCGTGCTCTAAGTCATGAACCAGTTGACCTAGGATCATGAAACTTTACACAGTTGCTGCCCATGATCCAAGGAGAAGCCCTATTGTTTTGGGGTCACGAAGGTCAAAGGTCAAGGTCACAATCGGACTTTGTTTAAAATATGTTTCCGTGCTCTAAGTCATGAACCGGTTGACCTAGGATCATGAAACTTTACACAGTTGTTGACCATGACCCAAGGAGGTGCCCTATTGTTTTGGGGTCACAAAGGTCAAAGGTCAAGGTCAGAATTGGACTTTGTTTAAAATCCGTTTCCATGCTCCAACTAAAGAACCTTTTGACCCATAGCACTTTTTGTCGAGCCCGCTTGCGGTGAGCTCGACATAGTTGTCACAATGGCGGTTCGGTGTATGTGCGTTAGTGCGTTAGTGCGTGCGTGCATGCGTTAGTGCGTGCGTCCGTCCGGATGGAGCTTGTCCGGGCCATAACTTCACCATGGATGGAGGGATTCAGAAATAACTTGGCACAAATGTCAAGCTCAGTAAGGCGGAGTGTCGCGTGCAAGAACCAGATTCCAAGCTCAAAGGTCAAGGTCAAACTTGGAGGTCAAATGTCAAAAATGAGAAGATTTTTGCTTGTCCGGGCCATAACTTCACCATGGATGGAGGGATTCAGAAATAACTTGGCACAAATGTCAAGCTCAGTAAGGCAGAGTGTCGCGTGCAAGAACCAGATTCCAAGCTCAAAGGTCAAGGTCAAACTTGGAGGTCAAATGTCAAAAATGAGATGATTTTTGCTTGTCCGGGCCATAACTTCACCATGGATGGAGGGATTCAGAAATAACTTGGCACAAATGTCAAGCTCAGTAAGGCAGAGTGTCGCGTGCAAGAACCAGATTCCAAGCTCAAAGGTCAAGGTCAAACTTGGAGGTCAAATGTCAAAAATGAGATGATTTTTGCTTGTCCGGGCCATAACTTCACCATGGATGGAGGGATTCAGAAATAACTTGGCACAAATGTCAAGCTCAGTAAGGCGGAGTGTCGCGTGCAAAAACCAGATTCCAAGCTCAAAGGTCAAGGTCAAACTTGGAGGTCAAATGTCAAAAATGAGATGATTTTTGCTTGTCCGGGCCATAACTTCACCATGGATGGAGGGATTCAGAAATAACTTGGCACAAATGTCAAGCTCAGTAAGATGGAGTGTCGCGTGCAAGAACCAGATTCCAAGATGAAAGGTCAAGGTCAAACTTTGAGGTCAAATGTAAAAAATGAGTTGATTTTTTATGTATATAGTCAAACTTTGAAATTCATCTCCTCCAAAACTACAGCCCAGATTTCAAACTAATTTGGCACAAATATTCTTTGGATGGCCCTCTACCAAGATTGTTCAAATTATCTCAATCCGTAAAAAACATGGCCACGTACAGCTACGTGCAGCTAATTTTCGTACTTCTCAGAATGTTCAAATTATTCCGATCCGTACAAAAAATGGGTGCCAGGGGGCATGGCTTATTTTCCTTATATGTGACCCGTCGCGCTAAAAGGGACCTTATCGGATTTGTGAAAAGTATCGACCCTAGTCCGTCTGCGCAGTCCGCGCAGCCTGACTAGGGTCGAAACTTTTCACGTTTAAGTATTTTCTGAATCTAGAATGTTTTCTCTACCTTACAATATTTTCGTTTTCCAAATACGACATCGGATGGACTTCTGCTTGGTCTGGTATATTTCTCGGAATTTGGTTTTATGGACTTAGCATAAGGTCCCTTTTAGCGTGACGGGTCACATATGTATACTCAAATTAATCCATTCTGGTATCTCGTTATAAATACATAGACATGTAATATTTTGTGAACAATAAACTGTCTCACCATGATCCCCATCATTCCAACTTATTTTGTCCCCACTTTTACAACGCCATTGTAATGACAGCTGTAGACATAGGTATGGTCTTCTTTCTTCAAAATGAGCGGGCTCGACATGTTGCCCTTCGGCATCTAGTTTCAGTGACAAGGCGCTAGTGGGGGGTATTTGTCCGCTTTGCGACAGTTCTAGTTTTTTCAGCAGCCATAACAATAAATGGTTCATTTATCGATATCATCAGGGGTTTTAACGATAGCGTTTAAGATCGGACGGTGAACGATGCGCAACAATTTGTTGCGAACTTCTTGATTTTTTCAAAGAGCAACGCTCTCTGATGTAAATAGCGAAAAATCAAAATATCAAAGAGCGTATTTACATCAGAGAAGACTCGGATTATTTTGAAACAAGTCAAATCGGGTTAGAAAAATGATCAATGAAGGCATTTTGCACACAGGAATAAATATAAAACGTATTCTAGTTTTGTAGGAAATTGGTTTAATTTTCAGAAAATAACTGAATTTGAAGCTTATTCGATCGTTTTCAGCACAATCTTAAATTTCGGAATTTTCTTCTCTGATTAATTTTCCGATCACCTACTCAATACGTCAGGTGATAATAAGGTCCGCCCATTTATGCAAATTTCTCATGATCTCTTCCTTACCCATGCGCATTGTGAGAGGATATTGCAAAAAAGAAAACAAACCAGAAAGGAAACCTCTAAATAAGCGAAAAAAAGTCAAGTTGAAAAATCTGAAATGAATGTATCCTCCGTTTCAATTACAGTGATACTGAATTTTAGATTTGAAGTAAGGACGACCCGTCGGGCTAGCATCTTGCGGGTCTTACTAGCTCGGACGAAGCAACTGGCAGTGAATGTCTGTCGGACGTGCCTTAGTGTTGAACCCTGCTACAGCTGCAAAAGTGATAAGAAATCTTGTTGCAGAAGACAAATTAAGTGTCAGTTATTCACATTTTCTTAATATCTCCCTAGGGGTTTTCATCTGCAGGGCTCGCTCTGGCGATCGCTACTTGAGTCATTAGCAACAATTTAGGAAATGTGGCTAAAAAAATGAATGTGGCTCAAAGGCTTGACTCCAACTTTTTTGCCATAAACTAATCACCAATTAACAAGGGTGTCAACACTTACTGTTTAACATGAAAATTCTATAATCCATGATTGACATTGTCTAAACGGTCTTGTAGGCACACGAGTTACAATCACACAGCGAAAAGAGGGGACGCATCGGTGGTAAAACCATGTCAACAAAATCCCTGTAACTGCAGGTTGTTTTAAGCTGCAGTTAGGAAGCTTTGGTTGTAAAACAGCGATATCAAATCGACAATGCTTTCATTATGTCATCCTTTTTTCTCGCACTTCGTAGCACGCACATTTTTTGTCAACAAACCGTAGTAAACATAGCCATATTTGGATGACCTGCACCCGCTTGAAAAAGTCATGTGATTATATTGAGACTGGAATTTTCTGCTGTTAGGAGAGTATTTTCAATACAATTTCTATCGACTACGTCATCAAATGGCAACTTTGATTTCGGCATGAAAAATGTAATGATGTATCTTTTTTATTTTGATAATCCTAATGTGATATAAGAAATATAGAATTGTAAAAACAAGAGGGCCATTGGCCCTGAAGCGCTCACCTGACAGGCCCATAGGAAGCAATTTCATAATGGGGGGCTATAGACTCTATCCTAAATATTGGGGGGTGGGGGCTAATTGGGATTTCCCCAAAATTTTAAGTGTAAAATTAAGAAAAATTGGTATTTTTGGCCAACTTTGGAAGGGTTTAGCCCCCCTAGCCCCCCTGTTCCTACAGGCCTGCCTGACATAATAGCTTTCTGTATATGGTGTGTCTGAGCCTCCAAAATGATCACATTTTACTAAGATTTGTGGCCTGTATAAGATTATCATTCTGACAAATTTTCAGCTTGATTGGGCAAAAAAAATCCCCAAGACTGGACCCCATGACCTAGTTTAGGACCCCAGATGACCAAATTTTGAAATTGTCTGAGATTTTATCAAGATAATTATTCTGACTAGGCTGATTGGGCATAAAATGTGGCCTCTAGAGTGCACACAAGGTTTTTCTTAAATTTGACCTAGTGACCTAGTTTTTGACCCCAGATGACCCAATTTCAAACTTTTTGTACATTTCATCAAGACAATTATTATGAGCATATTTAAGGTTGATTGGGCAAAAAATGTGGCCTATAGAGTGCACACAAGGTTTTACAAAGATTTGACCCTGTGACCTAGTTTTTGACCCCAGATGACCCAATTTCAAACTTGTCCGAGATTTTATCAAGACAATCATTCTGAGCAAATTTCAGGTTGATTGGGCAAAAAATGTGGCCTCTTGAGTGCACACAAGGTTTTTCTAAGATTTGACCCTGTGACCTTGTTTTTGACGCCAGATGACCCAATTTCAAACTTGTCCGAGATTTCATCAAGATAATCATTCTGATCAATTTTCAGGTTGATTGGGCAAAAAATGTGGCCTCTAGAGTGCACAAAAGGTTTTTTCTAAGATTTGACCCCGTGACCTAGTTTTTGACCCCAGATGACCCAATTTCAAACTTGTCTGAGATTTCATCAAGACAATCATTTTGAGCAAATTTCAGGTTGATTGGGCAAAAAATGTGGCCTCTAGAGTGCACACAAGGTTTCTCTAAGATTTGACCTAGTGACCTATTTTTTGACCCCAGATGACCCCATTTCAGGCTTGTCCGAGATTTCATCAAGTCAATCATTTTGAGCTAATTTCAGGTTGATTGGGCAAAAAATGTGGCCTCTAGAGTGCACACAAGGTTTTTAGCTCACCTGAGCACGATAGTGCTCATGGTGAGGTATTGTGATACCGCTGTGTCCGTCGTCCGGCGTCCGTCGTCCGTCGTCCGTCGTCCGTCGTGCGTCGTGCGTCAACCTTTGGCTTGTGTGCACTCTAGAGGCCACATTTTTTGCCCAATCAACCTGAAATTTGCTCAGAATGATTGTCTTGATAAAATCTCGGACAAGTTCGAAATTGGGTCATCTGGGGTCAAAAACTAGGTCACGGGGTCAAATCTTAGAAAAACCTTGTGTGCACTCTAGAGGCCACATTTTTTGCCCAATCAACCTGAAATTTGCTCAGAATGATTGTCTTGATAAAATCTCGGACAGGTTCGAAATTGGGTCATCTGGGGTCAAAAACTAGGTCACTGGGTCAAATCTTAGAAAAACCTTGTGTGCACTCTAGATGCCACATTTTTTGCCTAATCAACCTGAAAATTGATCAAAATAATTGTCTTGATGAAATCTCGGACAAGTTTGAAATTGGGTCATCTGGGGTAAAAAACTAGGTCACGGGGTCAAATGTTAGAAAAACCTTGTGTGCACTCTAGAGGCCACATTTTTTGCCCAATCAACCTGAAATTTGCTCAGAATGATTGTCTTGATAAAATCTCGGACAAGTTTGAAATTGGGTCATCTGGGGTCAAAAAGTAGGTCACGGGGTCAAATCTTAGAGAAACCTTATGTGCACTCTAGAGGCCACATTTTTTGCCCAATCAACCTGAAAATTGATCAGAATGATTGTCGTGATGAAATCTCGGACAAGTTTGAAATTGGGTCATCTGGGGTCAAAAACTAGGTCACTGGGTCAAATCTTAGAAAAACCTTGTGTGCACTCTAGAGGCCACATTTTTTGCCCAATCAACCTGAAAATTGATCAGAATGATTGTCTTGATGAAAGCTCGGACAGGTTTGAAATTGGGTCATCTGGGGTCAAAAACTAGGTCACGGGGTCAAATCTTAGAAAAACCTTGTGTGCACTCTAGAGGCCACATTTTTTGCCCAATCAACCTGAAATTTGCTCAGAATGATTGTCTTGATGAAATCTCGGACAAGTTTGAAATTGGGTCATCTGGGGTCAAAAACTAGGTCACGGGATCAAATGTTAGAAAAACCTTGTGTGCACTCTAGAGGCCACATTTTTTGCCCAATCAACCTGAAATTAGCTCAAAATGATTGACTTGATGAAATCTCAGACAAGTTTGAAATTGGGTCATCTGGGGTTTAAAACTAGGTCACGGGGTCAAATCTTAGAGAAACCTTGTGTGCACTCTAGAGGCCACATTTTTTGCCCAATCAACCTGAAATTTGCTCAGAATGATTGTCTTGATGAAAGCTCGGACAAGTTTGAAATTGAGTCATCTGGGGTCAAAAACTAGGTCACGGGGTCAAATCTTAGAAAAAACCTTGTGTGCACTCTAGAGGCCACATTTTTTGCCCAATCAACCTGAAAATTGATCAGAATGATTATCTTGATGATATCTCGGACAAGTTTGAAATTGGGTCATATGGGGTCAAAAACTAGGTCACGGGGTCAAATCTAAGTAAAACCTTGTGTGCCCTCTAGAGGCCACATTTTTTGCCCAATCAACCTGAAATTTGCTCAGAATGATTGTCTTGATCAAATATCGGACAAGTTTGAAATTGGGTCATCTGGGGTCAAAAACTAGGTCATGAGGTCAAATCTTAGAAAAACCTTGTGTGCACTCTAGAGGCCACATTCTTTGCCCAATAAACTTAAAATTGGCTCAGAATAATTGTCCTGGTGAAATCTTGGACAAGTTAGAAATTGGGTCATCTTGGGTTATAAACTAGGTCACAGGTTCAAACCTGGTCTGTACTCCTAGAAGCCCTTTTTTTTGCCCAATCAACATGAAATTAGCTCATAATAATTGTCTTGATGAAATGTACAAAAAGTTTGAAATTGGGTCATCTGGGGTCAAAAACTAGGTCACTAGGTCAAATTTAAAAAAAACCTTATTTGCACTCTAGAGGCCACATTTTATGCCCAATCAGCCTAGTCAGAATAATTATCTTGATAAAATCTCAGACAATTTCAAAATTTGGTCATCTGGGGTCCTAAACTAGGTCATGGGGTCCAGTCTTGGGGATTTTTTTTGCCCAATCAAGCTGAAAATTTGTCAGAATGATTATCTTATACAGGCCACAAATCTTAGTAAAATGTGATCATTTTGGAGGCTCAGACACACCATATACAGAAAGCTATTATGTCAGGCAGGCCCGTAGGAACAGGGGGGCTAGGGGGGCTAAACCCTTCCAAAGTTGGCCAAAAATGCCAATTTTTCTTAATTTTACACTTAGAATTTTGGGGAAATCCCAATTAGCCCCCACCCCCCAATATTTAGGATAGAGTCTATAGCCCCCCCCAATATGAAATTGCTTCCTATGGGCCTGTCAGGTGAGCGCTTCAGGGCCAATGGCCCTCTTGTTCTTTAATGTTTGTCATAGCCTCCTCTACTATGGATATCAAAATCAGATGCTGTTTTGGAAAAGGTTATGCCATTTACTATGTTAAATATCAAAAAGCTATTCATTGTTAAGTTATTTCAAAATGTTTCTTTTTGTTTTTGAAATTGATAAAATCCTTGTTTGTAGCCCCTTTTGACTTTTGCACTCTTAAAGTCAAGTACTTTGTGGTACTTGTAACACCCACTTTGTGACTTTTGTTGGGGAAAACCGCTTACATATATCTATATGACAATAGCTTACAACACTTTGCCAAACATAGGAAAACATTGAGGTAAAAAGAGAGATAATGATGAATATGAATGAGTATTAGCTTCTTTCGCTCAAAGTACTACATTGTCACAAATTCAATCTTTTAATATGAATAGCCCTTTTGTCACCTACCACAGCTTTAACCCATTTCCAAACGAATAAAAATTGGACTGATCCAAATTCAAAGATGTTGCAGACGACAATATGAAGTGTATGATATTTGAAATTTTTTGGTCGTATTGAGAAAACATAGTGGTAAATGAAGAAATTGCTTGTCACAAGCAATTCCTTTATTTTCCATGATGTTTTCCAAAGCCATTATCTTGTGGGGAGTCAAAAGGACTCACTGTGTGGTAATGGGTTAATTGTGAACTGCATTTGTGATGGGAATGGGCTAGAAAATGTAATTAATAGGTATAGTAGATTATAATCAGGATTTTCTTTTTCTTTCAATATTTTCAAAAGTTTAATCAAGTCAAGCCTATCTGATCAGCCTTCAAATGGTGTTTTAATCTTCTTATTATATGTCTGTATGGTCGTACATGATATTGTGGCTCTGAAAACAGCATGGATCCTGATCAAGCTATGTATGTACAGACTAATCTAGACCCATGCTTGTCTAAAATTCAATTTTTTCAAAAGCCCTTTTTCAATATTAGTGCTCGTAAATAGTTTATCACATTACGGTGACTTTTTAGCTCACCTGAGCACGAATGTGCTCATGGTGAGCTATTGTGATACCGCTGTGTCGGGCGTCCGTCGTCCGGCGTCCGGTGTCCGTCGTCCGTCGTCCGTCGTCCGTCAAACTTTGCCTTGTGTGCACTCTAGAGGCCACATTTTTTGCCCAATCAACCTGAAATTTGCTCAGAATGATTGTCTTGATGAAATCTCGGACAAGTTCGAAATTGGGTCATCTGGGGTCAAAAACTAGGTCACGGGGTCAAATCTTAGAAAAACCTTGTGTGCACTCTAGAGGCCACATTTTTTGCCCAATCAACCTGAAATTTGCTCAGAATGATTGTCTTGATAAAATCTCGGACAAGTTTGAAATTGGGTCATCTGGGGTCAAAAACTAGGTCACGGGGTCAAATCTTAGAAAAACCTTGTGTGCACTACAGAGGTCACATTTTTTGCCCAATCAACCTGAAATTTGCTCAGAATGATTGTCTTGATGAAATCTCGGACAAGTTCGAAATTGGGTCATCTGGGGTCAAAAACTAGGTCATGGGGTCAAATCTTAGAAAAACCTTGTGTGCACTCTAGAGGCCACATTTTTTGCCCAATCAACCTGAAATTTGCTCAGAATGATTGTCTTGATAAGATCTCGGACAAGTTTGAAATTGGGTCATCTGGGGTCAAAAACTAGGTCATGGGGTCAAATCTTAGAAAAACCTTGTGTGCACTCTAGAGGCCACATTTTTTGCCCAATCAACTTAAAATTTGCTCAGAATAATTGTCTTGATAAAAGCTCAGACAAGTTCGAAATTGGGTCATCTTGGGTCAAAAACTAGGTCACTGGGTCAAATCTTAGAAAAACCTTGTGTGCACTATAGAGGTCACATTTTTTGCCCAATCAACCTGAAATTTGCTCAGAATGATTGTTTTGGTGAAATCTTGTACAAGTTTGAAATTGGGTCATCTGGGGTAAAAAACTAGGTCACGGGGTCAAATCTTAGAAAAACCTTGTGTGCACTATAGAGGCCACATTTATTGCCCAATCAACCTGAAAATTGATCAGAATTATTGTCTGGATAAAATCTCGGACAAGTTTGAAATTGGGTCATCTGGGGTCAAAAATTAGGTAACGGGGTCAAATCTTAGAAAAACCTTGTGTGCACTCTAGAGGCCCCATCTTTTGCCCAATCAACCTGAAATTTGCTCAGAATGATTGTCTTGATGAAAGCTCGTACAAGTTTGAAATTGGGTCAACTGGGGTCAAAAACTAGGTCACGGGGTCAAATCTTAGAAAAACCTTGTGTGCACTCTAGAGGCCACATTTTTTGCCCAATCAACCTGAAAATTGCTCAGAATGATTGACTTGATAAAATCTCGCACAAGTTTGATATAGGGTCATCTGGGGTCTAAAACTAGGTCAAAGGGTCAAATCTTAGAAAAACCTTGTATGCACTCTAGAGACCACATTTTTTGCCCAATCAACCTGAAATTTGCTCAGAATGATTGTCTTGATGACATCTCGGACAAGTTCGAAATTGGGTCATCTGGGGTCAAAAACTCGGTCACGGGGTCAAATCTTAGAAAAACCTTGTGTGCACTCAAGAGGCCACATTTTTTGCCCAATCAACCAGAAATTTGCTCAGAATGATTGTCTTGGTGAAATCTCGGACAAGTTTGAAATTGGGTCATCTTGAGTCAAAAACTAGGTCACGGGGTCAAATCTTAGAAAAACCTTGTGTGCACTATAGAGGCCACATTTTTTACCCAATCACCCTGAAAATTGAACAGAATGATTGTCTTGATCAATTTTCAGACAAGATTGAAATTGGGTCATCTGGGGTCATAAACTAGGTCATGAGGTAAAATCTTTGTAAAACCTTGTGTGCACTCTAGAGGCCACATTTTTTGCCCAATCAACCTGAAAATTGATCAGAATGATTGTCTTGATCAATTCTAGGTCACGAGGTCAAATCTTAGATAACCCTTGTGTGCACCCTAGAGGTCACATTCTTTGTCCAATCAACCTGAAAATTTGTTTACAAAAAAAAGTTATTATATCAGGTGAGCGCTTCAGGGCCAATGGCCCTCTTGTTCTAAGATTTGACCCTGTGACCTAGTTTTTGACCCCAGATGACCCAATTTCAAACTTGTCCGAGATTTTATCAAGACAATCATTCTGAGCAAATTTCAAGTTGATTGGGCAAAAAATGTGGCCTCTAGAGTGCACACAAGGTTTTTCTAAGATTTGACCCTGTGACCTAGTTTTTGACCCCAGATGACCCAATTTCAAACTTGTACGAGATTTTATCAAGACAATCATTCTGATCAATTTTCAGGTTGATTGGGCAAAAAATGTGGCCTCTAGAGTGCACACAAGGTTATTTTAAGATTTGACCCAGTGGCCTAGTTTTTGACCCCAGATGACCCAATTTAAAACTGGTCCGAGATTTCATCAAGACAATCATTCTGAGCAAATTTCAGGTTGATTGGGCATAAAATGTGGCCTCTAGAGTGCACACAAGGTTTCTCTAGGATTTGACCCAGTGACCTACTTTTTGACCCCAGATGACCCAATTTCAAACTTGTCCGAGATTTCATCAAGTCAATCATTTTGAGCTAATTTCAGGTTGATTGGGCAAAAAATGTGGCCTCCAGAGTGCACACAGGGTATTTCTAAGATTTAACCCCGTGACCTAGTTTTTGACCCCGGATGACCCAATTTCTAACTTGTCCGAGATTTCATCAAGACAATCATTCTGAGCAAATTTCAGGTTGATTGGGCAAAAAGTGTGGCCTCTAGAGTGCACACAAGGTTTTCCTAAGATTTGACCCTGTGACCTAGTTTTTGACCCCAGATGACCCAATTTCAATCTTTTCCAAGATTTGATCAAGACAATCATTCTGAGCAAATTTCATATTGATTGGGCAAAAAATGTGGCCTCTAGAGTGCACACAAGGTTTTTCTAAGATTTGACCCTGTGACCTAGTTTTTGACCCAAGATGACCCAATTTCAAACTTGTCCGAGATTTTATCAAGACAATCATTCTGATCAATTTTCAGGTTGATTGGGCAAAAAATGTGGCCTCTAGAGTGCACACAAGGTTTTTCTAAGATTTGACCCAGTGACCTAGTTTTTGACCCCAGATGACCCAATTTCAAACTTGTCTGAGATTTCATCAAGACAATCATTCTGATCAATTTTCAGGTTGATTGGGCAAAAAATGTGGCCTCTAGAGTGCACACAAGGTTTTTCTAAGATTTGACCCAGTGACCTAGTTTTTGACCCCAGATGACCCAATTTCAAACTTGTCCGAGATTTCATCAAGACAATCATTCTGAGCATATTTCAGGTTGATTGGGCTGAAAATGTGGCCTCTAGAGTGCACACAAGGTTTCTCTAGGATTTGACCCCGTGACCTACTTTTTGACCCCAGATGACCCAATTTCAAACTTGTCTGAGATTTCATCAAGACAATCATTCTGAGCTAATTTCAGGTTGATTGGGCAAAAAATGTGGCCTCTAGAGTGCACACAAGGTTTTTCTAAGATTTGACCCCGTGACCTAGTTTTTGACCCCAGATGACCCAATTTCAAACTTGTCCGAGATTACATCAAGACAAACATTCTGAGCAAATTTCAGGTTAATTGGGCAAAAAATGTGGCCTCAAGAGTGCACACAAGGTTTTTCTAAGATTTGACCCCGTGACCTAGTTTTTGACCCCAGATGACCCAATTTCGAACTTGTCCGAGATTTGATCAAGACAATCATTCTGATCAATTTTCAGGTTGATTGGGCAAAAAATGTGGCCTCTAGAGTGCACACAAGGTTTTTCTAAGATTTGACCCCGTGACCTACTTTTTGACCCCAGATGACCCAATTTCGAACTTGTCCGAGATTTGATCAAGACAATCATTCTGATCAATTTTCAGGTTGATTGGGCAAAAAATGTGGCCTCTAGAGTGCACACAAGGTTTTTCTAAGATTTGACCCCGTGACCTACTTTTTGACCCCAGATGACCCAATTTCAAACTTGTCTGAGATTTCATCAAGACAATCATTCTGAGCTAATTTCAGGTTGATTGGGCAAAAAATGTGGCCTCTAGAGTGCACACAAGGTTTTTCTAAGATTTGACCCCGTGACCTAGTTTTTGACCCCAGATGACCCAATTTCAAACTTGTCCGAGATTACATCAAGACAAACATTCTGAGCAAATTTCAGGTTAATTGGGCAAAAAATGTGGCCTCAAGAGTGCACACAAGGTTTTTCTAAGATTTGACCCCGTGACCTAGTTTTTGACCCAAGATGACCCAATTTCGAACTTGTCCGAGATTTGATCAAGACAATCATTCTGATCAATTTTCAGGTTGATTGGGCAAAAAATGTGGCCTCTAGAGTGCACACAAGGTTTTTCTAAGATTTGACCCCGTGACCTACTTTTTGACCCCAGATGACCCAATTTCGAACTTGTCCGAGATTTCATCAAGACAATCATTCTGAGCAAATTTCAGGTTGATTGGGCAAAAAATGTGGCCTCTAGAGTGCACACAAGCCAAAGGTTGACGCACGACGCACGACGGACGACGGACGACTGACGACGGACGACGGACGACGGACGACGGACACAGCGGTATCACAATACCTCACCATGAGCACTATCGTGCTCAGGTGAGCTAAAAACGTGAAAGTCATCTAGTGATACCAAGATTGTTCCACTATCAGTTACATTCGTATTTATAATTGGAAACTAGCTCTACCTTACATCATTTGTTTACTTCCATTTAGCCATTTCAGGCATTTGACAGTTAAAGTTTGGGTAAATAAAAATAAAACGCCTTACTGTTGATCTTTTTTGTTATGTTTTAAGTGTTAACCCATTACCACACAGTGACTCTTTTTGACTCCCCACAAGATAATGGCTTTGGAAAACATTGTTGAAAATGAAGAAATTGCTTGTGACAAGCAATTCCTTCATTTCCCACAATATTTTCTACACAAAAAGACCAACAATTGTAAAAATTCATTTAGTTTAAATTGTCGTCTGGGTTAAACATGTTTGTTTACTTTAATGTAAAAGATCGCGATCCAGCGATCTCTTAGGTGACGATTAATCATACTCGAATCTTTGATTAGATTCGTGAATATCCGAGTGCTCTGATACTCGCAGCAGACCTACAAAAAAATCTTTGAATGTAGAGCAGTCTAGAAGTTTGTATCTAGTAATGGATTTATTATTTTCAGGTGTTCACAATGCAGGCTTCTCTGTAGCAGCTCATCACCATTAAGGAAGGAGATACAGAAATCATTCAGAGATCCAATGCCAGGATTAAAACCACCAAAACATGCTGTAACCAGCGGGAATGAACTACAAACAAGGGTATTGTCATCTATAGTTTTTAATGATCTCTGCAGGCAGGAAAGATTTCTTTAACCCTTTCCCAAACAGCACAATTTTAGGGTGGTCCAATTTTCAAGCTGCTGCAGACAACAAAGTAAGTAATTTTATAAAGATAAGATTTGTGTAAAATATAGCTCAGAAAATATTTAGACAAAAGGAGAAACTACTGGTTATCAGCAGTTTCTTCTTTTGTCTAAATGTTTTCCCAAGCTGATTTTCTTAGGGACGTCTAAACCAGGTCTTGTTTGGGAAAGGGTTAAATAACTAAAATTGCAATTGAATGGTAAATGATAATTTTAAACGAGAGCAACATTATATGAGGGCGTGAACATTTTCTAAATTTGTAAATCCAAACCTATGTTGTCAGTACTCGTGAATCGTCTTGATGAGACAATTCCAATGAGTACCAAAAACGTAGGATTTAATTAAAGGGACATTAGTATCCACAGGCCTAAATCCTTAATGATCCACAGAAGTTGGCTTTTAGCATGTAGTCGCACCGTTTATAGACTGTATAAGACAGAATACAAGATTCATACAGTAAATGACATAAATCGATAATCATGCAGCGGTGTAAAAGTATGTAAAATATTCAAAGTGGGTTGATAGTGTTTACGAAATGATGTGATATTGGGTTTAAATCCGTCGTAATCTAAGCCAATACAGATCAGACAGAGCTGAAATTTTGCACAGAGAAAATTTAAAGGCCATATTTTAATTATACACAGTTATTGTTACAGCAAATTACCCCAAAAATAAGTAAGTAACAGTAAATATGTATCTTTAACAAAAAGTAAAATATTGCATTTTGAAAAGCCTTTACACCCTCTTCAGCATTCCCATTCACGCAAGAACACGCGTAATTTACGCAAATAAATACAAGTGCACGCTAGTTTTACTTTCATATTGCGTACATGCACGCAATGTTTTTTATGCTCCCCGAAAAATTTCGGGGGAGCATATAGTCGCCACGCTGTCTGTCCGTCCGTCCGTCCGTCTGTCCGTCCGTCCGTCCGTCTGTCCGTCCGTCCGTCCGTGTGTCCGTCCGTCCACAGCCAGATCTCAGCAACCCTTGGGCCAAATTCAATGAAACTTCACATGTGGACTCCCTGGGATAATCCCTAGGG